>CM069444.1:79636878-79816538 GCA_035610835.1 Ophiura sarsii
AAATCGATGTCGTCAATTGATACACCAACCAGGGAAAAAAATAGACGAGGGCTCCGGGGTGATTCACCCCCAAAATGTGTAAAATGGCCCCCCTGAAGGCAATGGCGAGGGTGAAAAAATGATAAAAATCCATGAAATAGCCCCCGTGAATTTTCAGCAGAGGATTCCCTTTATTGGATAAATATCCCTTTTCGTCCCTTTGTTTCAAGCCATTATTGCCACTAGCGGGGGACCCGAGCGTTATGCCACATTACCTACCTCTGAAACCACATAAACCCCCTACAACCCCCCCCCCCCCCACAAAAAAAACAGGTTGATTAATATCCATATCCCTCCTAAAGGCATTATAAACCCCCTACAACCCCCCTCAATCAGGTTGATTTATATAACCATGGTTATGCCACATTACCTACCTCTGAAACCACATAAACCCCCTACAACCCCCCCCCCCCAAAAAAAAATAAAAAATAAAAAACCCAGTTGATTGAAAACCATATCCCTCCTAAAGGCATTATAAACCCCCTACAACCCCCCTCAATCAGGTTGATTTATATAACCATATCCAGTCCTAAACCATTTACTGTGGCTACTTTATTAATATCAGCCCCTATCTCTCAAACCGCATCAACTCGGTACTTTTAAAACCATATAAACCCTTAACAACCGCCCGCCCCCCCCCCCCCCCCCCCCCCCCTACTGCAACTACACCAACCAGGTGGATTTATAATCATAACCCATAAACCATTTCCGAAACATTTCCCGTGGTTTTACCCTCCCCATACACCACCCAAACCAGGTTGATTTATAATCACAACCCCTCCCTAAACAATTTCCCGTTGCTACTTCATTAACCCTCGGTCCTTTAGATTGTTTGGCATGCCAACACAATGTTGTTCAATTCTAGTGGCATTTATGAGCCAAATCTGAGAGGTTTTTTGCTGTTTTTGGAGCCAATTGATAACCAATTTCAGTGGAATAAACTTTAACACCCTTCCCGTCATTTCCTCTATCTTTCGTGCAAATTAGGCGCCACTTTGATCACAACTAACGGAGAAATAAGGATAACAAACACACAAACACACACCGTTTCCAGATTTATAGTAAGATTTGAATTTGTTCTTTAAGCCAGCATCGATCTTTTTATCATCAGCATTCCTTTGAACTTCCATTATTACTTCACAATACCACGCATTAATCGCAATGACTGAGTAACTCGTGATGAATTCGGAAGCAATGTGTTGTGATAGAAAAATTAATGGCGACCCAACACTCGCATCTCCCGTAATCACATTCTTGCTTTCGATCTCTATACAACATGTACATCTGTCAGACATTTATAACAGTTACGATAGAATTGTACAAAGAGACTGAAGAACCTCATATCCCAAATGCGGCTTACACTTTGCCATGTACACGCGTAAACGGTCGACAAATGGTCAACAACAGGCCTAAAGGGTCAATGATTAGACGGTTATTCCAGTCGTTTTACAATTTATTTATTTTAAGGTAAGGTATAATATAGCTGGTACATGTATATATATCTACCAATACCAGGGGGTGAACCTTCATTTTTTCTCCAACCAGCCAGCCGGGCTGGTAGCATGTAAAAGTTACCAGCCCGACCGTAAACTTACCTGCCAAACAAGTAATCTTCATTTACCAACAGCAAAATTCTTGCCGGCCAGCCAGGTGTGTATATTTGAAAAGTTACCTGCCCGACGCAAAAGTTACCCGCCACGGGCGTGCGGGCGGGTACCAAGTACAGCCCTGACCAATACATTTAAAACAAGGGGCACTCTCTATGTTATTTCCATTGGTCAAGGGGCAGTCCTTTGGAGGTTCTATTAGAACCAAATTTATTTTAGGCCAGTAGCAACCTTTGTATAGAGCATTTTTCAGAGCCACCATATCTGTTCTTTTCAATGGAAAAAAACGGCAATCCATCTGAACGGCTCTTTTCAGAGCCACCAATTCTATCACAAGTAGGAAGGGGCACCTAAACTCTCAAATCATCGGACAAGGGGCAGCCCAAATGATGATAACAAGAGAAGTGGCAATCTCTATGTTTTGTTTAATATTATAATAATTTGGTCCTGAAGAAGTCAGAGCTAATCCTGACTAAAGCTTGACAGATTAAAATTTGTCCGATGGCGAACCTGTTAAAAATTGTACTTATACATTTAAAACATGTTTATTGATACGAAAAATGAGAAAATATCAGTTTGTAAGTAGCCCTCGTCTTGCTGAAAGTAGCCCCCCTAAACACCATCACAAGGGCTTTTTTTCTTGAGAAAATCCACAAAGAGCCCCCCTGAAAAAGAAAAAAAAAAATTACTCCTGACACCAACGTGGTGGATACATACACTACTAAACATTATTTTAACAACTTTTGAAATGGGACATTCTGTCATTCAATACAAGCTCACTCAAGCATGACAGAACCTGTTGATTTGAAATTTTGGTCAAGTATTGGTATGAACCTCATAACAATTTGACAGAAAACCCATTTCAGCCCATTAAATATTTTTGAAAATATAAGGGAAACCCTAAAGGGAACTTACTTCTTTTGAAGTGTTTATATATATATATACACAACAGATTTTTCAGAAACCTTTCCCAACTTTCAAAGTATTATCTCAAAAATTACTGAACCAGTATATACTAGGCATGTTTGTATTTATTTCAATGCATTTCTCAACGTGATTCCAAATATGGTAATGGTATTTAATAATTTTGACATTTTTGAAACATTTTGTGACATTTTGAAATGTCATCTGCAGACGCCGCTGCATGGAAAGTAGAAACATTTTCAATGATATTAGTTCACATTTTCCAAATCATTTTGGATTTGTGTCATCAGAAATTCTAATAACTAGGGAATTTGGTAATTAAAATGTTGACATTTAAAAGTCAGATTAAGGCCGAGAGGTTGAAGACCTGTCTGTAAAACATCAATGATTTCCTATACCTAGTGCAACTTTGTTGTTGTTATGCGCGGTCATTGAAATCACCATAACTTTAAAAGTATCCATTCGATTTTGTTGAATTAGGTATCAAACTGCGGAGAAGAAATTTGCTCATTTAAAGTATAACTCAGATTTTTTGGTACCGATTATCTATTTTGAATTAGCCAACCACGGCTGTTTGATCCCACATAATTTGTCCGGTTCTGGTTTTAACTTATTCAAGTACCTGAATATACTGGCCATCTTTTTTCAGAATTTTCAGAACATTTGTTGGTGCCATTTCTGAGAAATAGAGCTTTGAATATTATTATTTACTGTAATAGCGCCCTCATCGGCCACATTTCCCATAGAGTTACATGTAAAATGTGTGTAATGTAGAAAATGCCGATAATTTAAAAATGGCTCCTACAATTTTCGTGAAATTCTTACCGTATACTCGTATTCATTAGCGCTACCTAAATCAGGTCAAACCATAACTGGGCCACTATGTAATCTTTTTTTATTCCATAATTTTAATTATAAATCGGACAGTCAAACAGCCGTGCAACCTAAAAGCACCTGGTCAGGGACTTTTTTGTGCTAGGTGTATAACCTAAAAGCACCTGTATGCCTGAAGTAAACTTAATCCCACTTCACTACAGATCTATAAGTGACATTTGCAGTTTTGTCAAAACTTTGTATGTTTTTCCGGCCCTTCGCCATGTATATATATACATAAAGTAAAACTGCCCAATGGTAATACATAGGAATAGTTGCTTTATACATGATCAGGGGGCAAGAGCACAATTTACAAGGTGTTGACAGATGTATTTTTAGCCCTGGAACATGTTTAAAGCAGACTGCCCCAAGTTTAGATACCATAGATCCTACATTTTGGAAGTATTACTTTACATGCTGAAGGGCAGGATGGCAATACAATGTTTTAACAGAACAGGGGCTATGTAAGTTACCCTTCCGGATTTTTATAAGAATCTTTAACATTTTCTTCAAATCCTAATGAACATCTGCCTCAGTGACACTCATTTTAAACTACTACTGTAAAAGCCAATATTTTTGCATAAAGATATTTTGGCACATTTTGATATCATAGACATAATATTTTCGCGAATTGGTTTTTTTTCGCGGACGACCTTCTGGATGCATTGCATGAATGTTGAAAACAATATTTTTGTGTGTTATAATTTGTTGCGGAAATATATTTTGCGCAAAAATAAAACCAGCGCGAAAAATTCAGCTTTTACAGTACTTGATTCAGTGTCAATTGAGTCAGTGTCAATTGTATAAGATTTCTGTATTTACATTTTAAGGATCCCAAGTAGGCCTACCCATTAACATAATAAGTAAATGGAAATACAGCGCCCAAGGCCACAAAAATGAAAAACTCTTTGAGTGAAAACAAGTTATTTGAGCTAGTGTAATGTGACACAAATTTAATATTCTATTGACTTTATGTTATATATACCATACATATTGTTGAACATCTCCCTTCATTGTGTAAGCGAAAAGCACCATGAGTAAACTCTTACCTAATGGATGCTAGCACTTAGTCATTATTCATTATGTGAGTGTGATACACGAATATATTGCATGAGCTACACAAACATTGCATGTGCTAAAAAAATATTGCACAAGTCAATTGAATCAAAGACGAGTGCAGTATTTGTATACGAGTGCAATATATTCTTGTAGCGCAAAAAAATAAAGACAATCAATATGATTATTATTTATAATTGATAAAAATAACTCAGTTATCCCAAACTAACATTAATCTCAGCAAGATTGAAACGCCGATGTCAAAAATGTTTTCTTGCGCATCGGCACATAATACTCACGCGCACATCTTCTGCGCCACACAATATTCAATCGCACCCGGGTACTTATGGTGTACAATATTCAATACACTGTTTTATTGTACTGTTGGGGAGCCCCATATAAATAATAATTATCAATATTACCATGAAAAAAGTGAGAAGTCTGTAGTTTGACATAATATGTAATACAAAATGTGACAAAAACCTACTAGATGAAGTCAATATATATAAGTTTGGTCGATTAGAAATATCAAATCATGTTTTTGTGAAAATAAATTTGTTTTTGTTGAATTGGCTGCATAAACACTTTCTGAATACATGTAGGGAAATTGACATGGGAGTAAACCAATGCTTATAATACTGTAAAACTACTAAATTTGTATGAGGTATTTAATTTCGCGAGGACCTTAAAATCAAAAATTATATCCCTGCTAAAAAAACATGGTAAAAGCTTAAAATCAGAAGAGTCAAATTTTGGAATAACAAAATTAAATCCTCGCAAAAATGTGGGTTTTTGGTAATTCGTGAAATAAAGTACCTGCAAATTTTAAGTGTTTCACAGTATCAGGCAAATATAACATAGTGTTGCTACCTATGTTTAGTTCATTAAATGAACAGGGTTTAAATAAGGGTGGAAGAAATTAGTCCTGATTATTTTCATAATTTTCAAAATTTATATTATTTTATAAATTTACGTTGTCTTCATGAGGGTGGAACAAAACATTTCATGTTTCATTTTCAATACAATGTCTATTTCAATGATACATGCATATTATACAAGTTGTCACTGTGCTACAATCATGGGGAAAAGATAGTTAAAATACTTCTCGCAATTCGGCATAATTCTGTTCTACCCTACACACACCAACATCCGTAGTATGCATCGTTCTTAAAAATCACGCACTATGAATACCCCTGTGAAGGGTATAACAGAATTACTCCCGCAATTCACACCCACTCCATGCTCGCAATTCAAATCAAACTTGGGACAAAGCACTGTTTAATAGAAAGCAGAAGTCTCCCCTTTCTTATATCCTCCCCCCCCCCCCCCCCTACCCCCCATCAATCAATGTTGGGGAACTGCCAAGGCTTCTGAAATCATGACTCGGATCAACATTGCCTTGAGGGAGAGGGGGCGCTTTCCCCCCTTAAATCAGACATAAAATGTATCAACCTTTTTTTCTATGATTGTAGCTCTCAAATTCCACCATAGTCTTTGTATGTTTGAAGTTAAGAGGTGACTTCATATTATTTGAGTAGTGGGTACTGTGGAAATTCATCCTTTGGTTTTGAGAAATTTTGAACAAAATCACTGCCCTACTTCATTCAACTTGCTCGGTACAGTGACAAGGGTTGTCACTAGCCATAATTTAGTGCAGGCTAAATTTGACAAGAATTTGCATTAGATGACAATAATCAGTTTTTACAGCTGTTTTGTGGACCAATTTGTCATTTTTGTACCTGTTGGAAAGGTCTGAAAAGTGCTGGTTACTACCGACCAGTGTAGTGACAACCCTGACAGTGACAGCTGCTGACGGGAAAAAAATGATGCATGTTTTACGAGAGAAAAAAATTGTGAGTCTGTAAAAAAAATTGTCGGTACATCATGCATTTCGTCGTAACTTGGTCGTGCAACTTAAATTACAGATGACATGATTATTGACTAGATAATTGCGACTTAATTTACAGATGACGTGATTATTGACTAGATAATTGCGACTTAATTTACAGATGACGTGATTATTGACGAGTTGAGGAGATAATTTACAGATGACGTGATTATTGACTATAATTACGATATAATTTACAGATGACGTGATTATTGACTAGATAATTGCGACTTAATTTACAGATGACGTGATTATTGACGAGATGACGACATAATTTACAGATGACATGATTATTTGATTTGATTTGATTTGATTTTATTAGGTACTCAAAACATCATATAGAGAAACATTTAAGCATACAAACATGTAAAAGATTGCACAAACCTATTTTAAAAACATATAGACATAATAAAATATGAGCAAAAGTACCAAGGATAGCCCAAAAAGCTTTGAGCACAAAGCTTATTTCCATTGGGGTCCTTTAACAAGCATAGAAAGGCAGAAGAAAAAACAACAAAACAAATGAAAATCACGAAAGAAGCACAAACGCCAAACGAAAACAAGGACAAAACAAATAAAAACAGGGCACGAGCACAAGGTGGGAGACCAGCTCATAAATCAATTGAATCATAACTCGCCAAGTGTCTTTTAACTAATTGTTTGAATAAACTAAAATGATTGGTGTTCTTGATCTCGCTCGGCAATGAGTTCCAGTGATGAATAGCAGTATTATAAAAAGTAAATCTAGCTTGACCCTTAGAAGAAGGAACAACAAAGTTGAACGGGCTACCCCTGGTACTATATTTATGCAAAGATGACACTCTAGTAAAATACAATTTCATATAATCAGGAGATTATTGACGAGATGATTTACAAATGACATGATTATTGACTAGATAACGAGATAATTTACAGATGACGTGATTATTGACGAGATGATTTACAGATGACGTGATTATTGACAAGATAACGAGATAATTTACAGATGACGTGATTATTGACTAGATAATTGCGACATAATTTACAGATGACGTGATTATTGACGAGATGACGACATAATTTACAGATGACATGATTATTGACTAGATAATTGCGACATAATTTACAGATGACGTGATTATTGACGAGATGACGAGATAATATACAGATGACGTGATTATTGACTAGATAATTGCGACTTAATTTACAGATGACGTGATAATTACTGACTAGATAATTGCGACTTGATTTACAGATGACGTGATTATTGACTAGATAATTGCGACTTGATTTACAGATGACGTGATTATTGACTAGATAATTGCGACTTAATTTACAGATGACGTGATTATTGACGAGATGACGAGATAATTTAAAGATGACGTGATTATTGACGAGATGACGAGATAATTTACAGATGACGAGATAATTTACAGATGACGAGATAATTGCCGACTGTATCATGATAGGCCTAATGCAGCTCGTATGCTACGTTGCCGCGCCATCTTGAATAGCACTCATGTACGGTAACCCGTGGACTCCGAGTAGGGTCAGTGGTATTAAAGGACCATGTTTGGAAATTCTGTACGTTCTGTGCTTAGCAAGCCTATCAGAGTAAATTGCTATCTTCAGTTGATACCAAGTATATCAGAATGTGATATCTATGCTATCTTCAGTAGATAGCAAGTATATCAGAGTAAGTTGCCACTTTCCGGAAAACAACATTTTGGGGTAATGTGACTATTTTGGGAAAAGTAACTTGGTATTTAAAAGGGGAAACTGTATGTGGGTGGCCAAGTGTTTTCCCTTTTCGTAATTCTTTCAATCTCTCAAAACGCCTAATTGTGTGAGAAAATATGCAAACAAACTCGCATATAGTAACTTGAAAATGCCACTTTTTATGAAAACAACATTTTGGGAAATGTGACTAATTTGGGAAAAGTAATAATGATATTGAAATGGAGAAACTTTCTATCGGTAGCCAAGTGTTTTTGCTTTTCATAAAGTGTTTCAATCTTTCAAAACGTCCAATTATAAGTGTAGAGTTATGCAAACAAACGTGATATAATTTTAGGGGGGAATTACTTTTTATGAACGCTTTATACACTCTTAGAAAAAATGGTTCGTTTAAGAACCCTTTTTTGTCCCGCGGGGAGCACCTTTTGGCCTAAAAGGTTCTAAAAAGAACCTTAGAATGGTTCTTTGAAGAACTTTCAAATTTTAAATAAGACATAAAGGTATATTTACTTTTTTGTTTTTATGTAATATGCAAATTCAAGAGAAATGTAAACAAATTTAGTCCTTTTCAACTGTTAAAAATCATTTCTTCTTGGCTAAAAACATTTTTTACCGTTTTACCAAGAACCATTGAGGGTTCTCCATAATTTTTCCCCAAAAGGTTCTTGAAGCTTGAGGAACCATTTTCTTGGCTAAAGAACCCTTTTAGAACCTTTTTTGGTTCTAAAAGGAACCCAATGAAATTTCTATAGGGTTCCTATATTACATAAAAACAAAAAAGTAAATATACCTTTAGGTCTTATTTAAAATTTGAAAGTTCTTCAAAGAACCATTCTAAGGTTCTTTTTAGAACCTTTTAGGCCAAAAGGTGCTCCCCGCGGGACAAAAAAGGGTTCTTAAACGAACCATTTTTTCTAAGAGTGTATTACTTCATCCAAATTTCTTTCTAGCGCCATTATTCAACCGTTTTCCCATAAATTATTACCTTTCAGGGTTCCTACGTACGTACTGAAATATTTCATTTTTCATGGCAATTTGCAAAAGCGTGATCATCTTTGTCAGAGATCTGTAAATATTTTTCCTTCATATTATCAAATTTGCATTTGAACACAAAAGGTATAATTTAAAAATAGTAAACGAGTAGCTTGCAAATGTTGAACAGTTTTAGAAGTTGGGACATCATTGGGACATAACGAGTAGATTGCTAGTGTTGTACAGGGTGTGTCAAAAAAGTGAACCAATACTAGGCATGTTTGTACTTATTTTAATGCATTTTTCATGATGATTCCAAATGTGGTAATGAAATTCAAGAATGTTGACATTTTTTGAAACATTTTAAGAAATTTGGAATGTCGTCTGCAGACGCCTGCCGAGTGGAAAATGTTATGATGTTTATGAAGCAATTCAGCTTCTGTAATTTAATCCCATCATTTCTTTGGCTGAAGTTTTAAAAAGTGGTGTGAAATTTATCATTCGAAATGCGCTGAAAGTGAGAAAACTTGATGAAATAAACAGTAGGTAACATGCTTATATAGGCCATACATTTTATAAGTAGGTAACATGCTTATAAATAGGCCATACATTTTATAAGTAGGTAACATGCTTATAGGCCATACATTTTATAAGTAGGTAACATGCTTATAGGCCATACATTTTTTGCTTGCCCATATAATGCTCTCCAATCGGTCAGATTTTTGTTTTTTGTTTTTGATTTTTCAAATTAGGTAGGGGAGAGCGGGGCTAGTCCGCCCTCGGAGCGACTCCGCCCACCACATGTTTCTCATCACGTGATTGTTGAAAAAGTATCAGACTGGTGTAATTTGGTTGCACCAGTCATAGCAAAGTAAAACTTCAGACCCGGATATATCTCCCATAAGGATTTATATTGAATAATTGTTTTTGAATAATTTAAGTAAAATTATTTGTCATTAAAAATGTTGCATTAATCTAGAGACATCACAGCGATGGTTCTAACTTTATAGTCATTCAAAAGGTGGGCTTTGCCTAACATATTATGCAGTTAAAAACTTCCCAGTCCGTGTTTAGTAGGTATATACCATGAGATTTACAAAAACATGAGCCCTGGGGCGAGTCCGTCCAATTTCGCCGGGGCGAGTTCGCCCATGCCTAATTACACGCTATAAGAAGGGGGCGGATTCGCCCCAACACAATAAATGGACACATGATGTGTCCATTGCATAATTATGTTGGGCCACATGGCCTAATTTGTCATAGTTGTGTCTAGTTGACTTTAATCAATCTTTACATGGAATAACTGATAGTTTCTGCAATATCTAACTTGCCTATGAAGCCAGACGAGCTTTTCCCCATCATGAGGGCGAACCTCCCCCTGGCGTGAGTAGTGTGGGGCAAGTCCGCCCTGTTGGTTATTTTCCTTACTACTTTGTTTCTTCTTTTTATTTGTGCGCAAAAAAAAAGAAAAACAGTACATGGTCGGAACAGTTATATATACACAGTCAGTCGGGCGAGGGCAAGCAAACTTTTTCTTTTTTTGCCTTATCATGATGTTGCCGGTATTAAATGGGACACCCTGTATGTCTTGAGCTGTTCCTTTAATCCAGATTTACTATTCAATCTGGATGAATTTGCCTGTTATTTTATTTATTTATTTATTTGCATGTACACTTTTGCAGCAGTGGCATGCATCAGTCTTCTCGAATGATGCATCCTTAAATCATTATTTAGAACATAGAAACAATAATGGTAGGATATACACTGTTTACATGATAATGATAACATACAATCATTACGTCTCTGTTCTGTCAAAACCTTGCATCTCCATCTGGCCCTTCAGCATGTATAAAGTAATACTTCATATGTATAACCTTTGGGCAGTCCTCGCTAAGCATGTTCAAGGGGCCAAAACACATCTATCAAAACTTGTGATCTTGCCCCTGAACATGTATAAAACAACACTTCCTGTGCATAGCCGGACAGTTTTACTTTATGCCTAAATATTGAAGGGCTATTACAAAAATACAAGGTTTTTGACAGAAGGAACACGATAATTCTCTTAACACTCTCCATGCTGCTGATTTTTCAGAAACCTTTCCCAACTTTCAAACTTATCTCAATTGCCAAAGGGAAAAAACAGATTACAGAGGTCCTTATTTTAACTTCACAGCCTACTCATCACTTTTTTGTCCAAATGCAGTCAGATATCGTCTTTTTATGAAAGGGGAGTAGCTAGGGAAAATTAACCAATATGTAGTCTCATTAGGCAAAAAAAATGTTTGGTTGTCCTCGACCGCCCGCAAGTCACTTTAGTCACTCATTTTTTTATATATTTTTTAAACCAAAAATAAATCAAAAAATCAAAGTCCAAAACATGACATTGGATTACCCATATTTGACCCGAAATACCCCATATAATACCCCATGACCCATAGCATAGCACTGGTAATTTATCGCTACATTTATTCTGATCAAAATTATGATTTTTGAGAACCGTTTTCTGTGTAAAAATACAATTTAAGTCTAAAGCAGCAACAACATCTAAATTCAATGTTAACTAAATATGGCAATAGAAGTGTTGCCTGTCGCACGATATAATATTAGAAATATTTATAAATATTTGTATAATTCTTTTTGATTTTTAAACATTTATTTTGAAATTCAAGTAAATGAAATGACTGCTTCAGTTCTTATGCATGTGACTTGGTAATAAAAGATGATCATGTAAGGCCAAATTAAATTAATTGTTTGTCTCAAAGCTCCCGCGCGCGTTAGTTTATTGGTGCGCATTAGATTTTTTTTTCATTTTTTCATTTATTTTTTTTTCAAAAAAAAAATTCAAAAATTTCACCGATTTTTCAGATTTTCATCTTAAATACAAAAGTTCACTTTTACAAGGATTTCAATATTTTATATTGAAAAAAAAAAAAAAATTGAAAAAAAACTGCATTCCGCATTAGTTTTACAACAGGAGAGGAGCTTTGAGACAAACAATTAATTTAATTTGGCCTAAGCATGATGGATATTAAAGGCATATTATGTGATCTTTTCCAGAGAGCGCCCTCTATTCATTTTTTTTTTTTAGAAAGTAGATTTTCTTGCAGATTTACATTTCTGATCATAAATCATACATACATTCCAAGTTACAGAGCGATACGATTCCTAATTACCTCAAAATCATGGTTTTAGAGTGAATTTAGAGTGAAAATAATAAAGTGTCGGATAATCCGACAGTTTATTTTCACTCTAAAATCATGATTTTGAAGTAATTAAGAATCGTATCGCCCTGTAACTTGGAATGTATGCATGATTTATGATCAGAAATGTAAATCTGCAAGAAAATCTTCTTTCAATTTTTTTTTCGATGTTGAGGGCGTTCTCTGGAAAGATCACATTATATACCTTTAACACATGTTTTGAATGCATCTCAATATCTTTAATGCACCGGTTTACCATTTTTCCTTACCAGATCACATGAAGGTGAACTATATAGAATAGAACATTTTCTGACTTGAATTTCCACACAAAAAATAATCAAATATTTGTTTATTATTCTATATTGTTACATAAAGTAACAGGCAATTCACATATCTTACCATGATAAATGATAATTTACTGAATTTTAGGTATTTTTTCAAACGTTAAATGAAGTGTATGAAGTCTCTGTTGTTTGACCAGGGACTCTATTATTCTATATTGTTACAAACTGACGTCAGATTTTTTGAAGTTTTTGATGATACCTTGACAAAGATCCCTTCTGACATTGAACTCATTATTCTTGGAGATTTCAATGTAGATTATGCTTTAAAGCGTGACAACCTATTGTCTCAAATGAAAGATGTTTTACAATCTTTTCACTGTAAGCAAATTATCAATTCTCCTACTAGACTGTGTCGAACTCGTGCTTCAATTTTAGATCACATTATCTGTAATAGTGTTAACAAAATCACCCAATCAGGTACGATCGGTGTTGGTATCAGTGATCATCAGTTTCTCATATATTGTACCAGAAAGGTCACGAAAGGGAAGCCTGAAAAAAGGCACAATGAAGTCAAGATTCGCTCCCTTAAAAATTACTGTAAGGATGACCTTCTGACTGCACTGACCGCAGCTGACTGGTCCCATATATATTGTAGCGATGTAGATGCTGCTTGGAAGGTTTTAAAAACAAACGTGATCACTATTATGGACAAACTGGCCCCTATCAAAATTGTTCGTTTAAAATCTAGAACTGAACCATGGATGAGCAAGGAAATTTTAGACAGCATCCAGATGAGAGATGAGGTATTATATCATTTTAAAAAAGATAACACACCTGAGCTTTACACTACATTCTGTAAACTAAGAAATGAAATCCAAAGGAACATTAAAAAGGCTAAAGCAACATATTTTTCCAACAAAATCGAGGAGAACAAAAACAATCCAAAAGCCCTGTGGAAACAGTTTAAATCTCTTGGCTACTCTAATAAGTGCAAGGACCATTCTCAGATAGTACTCACAATTAATGGTCGAAAGTGTTTCAATACCAGGAAGGTGGCCACTCATTTTAATGATTTTTATACCAATATTGCTGGCAACCTAGAGCGCAATCTTCCGCCATCTCAGGGGCTTTTTACAACCAATTCCGATGTTTTTAAAAATTACTACCAAAGTAAAGGTGCTAAATCAAACAAATTCCACCTTTCTCCCATCACACCTGATTTTGTGTTCAAAGAGCTTTGTGCTTTGAACCCTACAAAAAGCACTGGTCTTGATGGGATCCCAGCCAGATTTTTAAGGGATGGTGCAATAGTTCTGAAGGATCATTTGACTCATATCATTAATATGTCTATTCATTATAGCTATGTTCCAACAGATTTTAAGTTTGCCCGTGTAAAACCATTGTATAAGAAAAATGACCGTTCTGAAGCTGGTAACTATAGACCTGTGAGTATTCTGAGTGTTGCATCCAAGATCCTTGAAAGGGCTGTCTACACCCAACTTGTAAAATACTTAGAAGACAATAAGCTTTTATATGCATTTCAGTCCGGCTTTAGAGGATCCTTTTCAACAGATACATGTTTAACTCATCTCACCGACTATGTACATAATCAAACATCTTCTGGAAATTTTACTGGTATGATTTTAATTGACCTGCAAAAGGCTTTCGACACTGTTGACCATGTCATTCTCCTAGAAAAATTGGAAGCCCTTGGTGTGTCCTCTGTTGATTGGTTCCGATCTTATTTGGGAGGCAGAACACAAATTGTCAATGTTAACCAGGTTGACTCTCCCCCTAATAACATTTCTTGTGGTGTCCCACAAGGCAGCATCCTTGGACCACTTTTATTTCTATGTTATGTGAATGACATGCCCATCAGTGTTGACTGTAAACTACTTTTATATGCTGATGACAGTGCCCTGATGTTCTCCGGCAAAGATCCTACCATTATTGCAAATAAACTTAGTCGAGAGCTTGAGTCTTGTCAACAATGGATGACTGATAATAAGCTTTCGTTACATCTGGGTAAAACCGAGGCCATCCTTTTTGGCACCAAAAGGAAACTCAAATGTGCCAATGAATTTTTGGTCACCTGCAATGGAAATACCATAACATGTTCCTCTTCGGTCAAATACCTAGGTGTAACACTCGACAGTTGTCTTTCCGGTGACTCCATTGCTTCAAACATAGTTAAAAAAGCCAATGGGAGACTTAAATTCTTGTATCGACATCAGGACTGTTTGAATATGAAAGCCCGCAAGACACTGTCCTCAGCTTTAATTATGTGTTATTTTGATTATGCCTGCTCTTCTTGGTACTCTGGACTTTCTCAAAAATTCAAAAAACAATTACAGGTTATCCAGAACAAAACTGTCCGTTTTATCTTAGGTGTTGGCCCACGCACTCACATTGGGCAAGATGAGCTTAATAAAGTCAGAATGCTCAACATCCAGGACAGAGTTGCCCAATTAAAACTTAACCATGTTTTTAAAATTTTTAACAATACGTCACCTGAGTATTTTAAGTCAAATTTTACACGAGTATCTTCATTTCATAATTACAGTACCAGGGGTAGCCCATTCAACTTTATTGTTCCTCACTCCAAAACCCATTCCAGTTTCACCTTTTGCAACACGGCCATCCATCACTGGAATTCTCTTCCAAACAACATCAAAGCCACTTCAAATTCCAATACATTTAAACAATTAGTCAGGAAGCATCTTGCTAGCCACTCTCACATTTGATTGTTTATTGTTTCCATTAGTCATTGTACTTTTTGTTTTCTTCCCTATTTCCCTTCAGTCTCTATTTTTATGTTGAGGACCCCAATGGAAATAAGCTATATATTTCTATGGCTTTCTTGGGCTATCCTTGGTACTCTTGTCCCATAATGATATTTGTATGTCCTTATTGATGTTTCAAAAGTGCAATATTTTGTATGTCATTTTCTTTGTGTATCTTATGCTGTATTATAATGTATATATGTGCAATGTATGTTTGAGTACCAAATAAATTCAATCAATCAATCATAATGTAACAGGCAATTCACATATTCTAGAAGTGAATGACATTACAAACACGTACACAGCCTTCACTGCTGTCGTGAAGGCAATCTTCGATAAGATTAACTCTGAAATTCCGGACTCCGAGGGTGAAATAGAAGACATTCTCATTGACCACCTCCCCATGGATGTTATGTTCCGAGTTGGTCGCTGGACAATATTCCAACATCGTTACTCACTTGAAACCACAGTAGTGGAGCGGATATGTGAAAAAGATGTTCACTTTTGGAAGGAAGCATGAAAATTGGCACATAGGGGTATTTTGATGCGCTGATTTCAAAAAACCACGGAACCACATTTTTTGAGCAATGGTGCGGCGGCCATCTTGAATTTCAAAATGGCCGCCATAAAAATATAGGAGATTTAGTAAAATTGCTCTAAATCAAATACTTTTGAGATTCATACCCCCAGATTTCACCAATATGTTCTCTATAACATGGTGCACAATTTCAGATGGATTTGTTGTGCCGGTTGTACTTTGGTTATTACTTGTTACCATGGAAACCATCAAAAATAGACATTTTTGGGCAAAAATGTCTCTAAAATCACTCTTATTTGGAGATTTTTGATATCTATTCATCATGATATTGCTTTTAGTATCATCTGCAATTATACATAATATGGATGCAAAATTTGCATTTCAATTTTGAGTGGTATCCATGGAAACTTTTTAAATGGCGGTTTGACGAAATATATGTCAAAATCACTTCTTTTTCAACCATTTTCACCAATCAATTGCTGGTAAAACACTATTATTGTGAATCGGATGTGAATAAGATGTTCACTTTTGGCAGGAAGCATGAAAATTGGCACATAGGGGTGTTTTGATGCGCTGATTTCAAAAAACCACGAAACCACATTTTTTGAGCAATGGTGCGGCGGCCATCTTGAATTTCAATATGGCCGCCATAAATCAAATACCTTTGAGATTCATACCCCCAGATTTCACCAATATGTTCTCTATAACATGGTGCACAATTTCAGATGGATTGGTTGTGCCATTTGTACTTTGGTTATTACTTGTTACCATGGAAACCATCAAAAATAGACATTTTCAAGGGAAAATACCTCTAAAATTGCTCTAAATCAACTATCTTTGAGATTTATACCCCGATATTTCATCAATATGGTCTCTATAACATGGTGCATACTTTTAGATGGGTTGGTTGTGCCAGCTGTACTTTGTTTATTACTTGTTACCATGGAAACCATCAAAAATAAACATTTTTGGGCAAAAGTATCTCTTAAGTCACTCTTTTAAATGGCGGCTTGGTGAACAAAAAGTCAAAATCACTCCTTTTTCAACAATATCAAAATTTAACCACTATATTAGTTTCTAAACACAACAGTTCAATATTATATTTCAGTATGGTACAAAATGCATGAAGTTGTATACAGAGCTAGTAACGGATTAATTGTGTCCGTTGTATTTACCATACTTGTTGTCATAGTAACCATCAAAATTCGATTTAAAAACAAAATTCGTTGGTTGGATGGTTCCTGTCATGACTAACAGCTCGTGACGCGCAGATAATACACCAAAGTCATCAAAAGTGTAACAATCACGGAGAGGGAGTCCAGTAATCAATCTAAGTTGGTCAATTTATCAGGACCGAGGTCTGCTTTTTTTTCTCTTCTCTTCAATCATGCATTGCATAATAACCTTCTCTTCTAAGTGGTTTTCTCATTCTTATTTAGGTTATTGGTTATTTTGATCTTTTATTATAAAATAACGCAGTTTGTTAGATTTATTTTAATCAAACAACAACAAATTTCCCCCTTTATAAAATCGGCGAATCCAGCGAGCTGTTTACCAACTTCCTGCTTCGCATTAATCCCGTTCTTTAGCACACACGCACATGGCAACGCTGCGTTATACGCACAACGCATACGCCGGCGACGTTGTGTAGGGCTCGCTAACGCGGAGATCATACGCACTGAAGGTATTATTTAGAGAATAAAGGTATTGTTTTTAGACCGTACCTGTGTTATATTGTCTGACATAAATGCGGACGATAGTATATATTTTAAGTAGAACAACGACGCCGCAGGCGGTGTTGTTCTACGCAAAAAATAATAATATCGAACGCATTTATGTCCGACAATATAACCCGGGTACGGTCTAAAAACAATACCTTTATTCTCATTCTTAAACAATCATACTCAGGGGCGGACTGGCCACTGTGGCGTTTTGGCGATCGCCACATGGGCCGCTTGGTTTTGGGCCTCTCAGGGCCGGTTACTCATATTTTGCGGCCGTGCGAAAATGTGTGACTTTCCGAAATTTTGTGATCGTGCAAAATGTTGTGACCGTGCGAAAATGTCTGACTGTCCGAAATTTTTTGACCGTGCGAAATTTTGTGACCGTGCGATTTTTTTTTGACCCTACCCCCCCCCCCCCCCCCCCCCCCCCCCCCCCCCACCCACTTACGTGAAATTCACGAGGTGACTGACTGGGAAAAAAATTGGGGCAACCTTTTACGAACATTTACTACCGGGACGACATATTTCTGCCTGACATGGTCAAAAAGGGCCGCTTTAATAATTTTGCCACGGCCGCTTTCAGGTCCCAGTCCGCCCCTGATCATACTTTAGACATTTATCAAAGAAATAAGTACATTTTATTGTCCACATTTGACAACTTTTACCCCTGCTAGGATCGAATAACCCACAAACATTCCATCCAATCACATGCGATGAGTAAACCATGCGTAAGCGTCGCGGCGCCGGCATAAACGCAGGAAAAGCGCTAAAGACGCACTGCAGAAGTGCGCGTTATGGAGCAAACCACGCATTGTAAAGGTCGGGCGCACTGTTAAAACGTAAGCCCCACCTCCCCGTGTTAAGTTGTCTCATCTAGAGATAAATATAACATACTCATTGACCACCTCCCCATGGATGTTATGTTCCGAGTTGGTGCTGGACAATATTCCAACATCGTTACTCACTTGAAACCACAGTAAATGAACACCCTTACAAGTATTCAGCACTGTGTACATAGACCTGTTTCTTTCAATATGAGGGCCAGAGTGTGACATTGAAATCAAAATTTCAAAATCAGTTTGTGAGGCTTATCTTTCCATTAGTTGCACTCTGAAAACCCATATTTAACAGAAAATGCCAGCAGTTTCCATATTTGTGTACATGGGTGTCCCTTTCATGAGAGCCAGAGTGTGCAATGAAATCGAAATTTCAAAGTGAGTTTATGAGGCTTATCTTTCCATTAATTGCATTTTACAGAAATTCAAATGATTTTAATATAGCATGATTAGTATTTGGATATCAATATAATGAAGCAAGACACAATACACAAATTTTACCTGAAACAGTAACACCAAATAGTTTATTCGTCAGCGTATACACCACCAAGACGCTACGTGCAAAATAGGAATCATACAATCTGCTCTAACTTGAGTTATCCCATACGTCCTTACATGACATTTACAGAGATTATTCCCAAGAATTGTCCACAAGACTTATCAAATACATACCCCTAGATATTTCAATATTTTGCAATGAATTTGATGTACTGATTTCGATCATTTATTTACACCCAATAACTTAGGACGAACCTTCAGCCGATTTCGGTTGTTTAAAACATTAATATGTTCAAACTAGTCCGATATTTTTTTAATTTGTACTCTGCACACTCATAAAGATGTATAATACCCAAAAGTAATCAAAAGAATTGAAAAAAGTATATCAAAATCTTGCAATTGTACCGCAAAAAGGAACTATTGCTGTGCAAACTTTAACCAGATGCTATCCCATAGTGCAACGGTGGTGCATACCCTTTAAGAGCTCCCACAAATAGGACAGTAGAGATATGATAATGTCACATTAGTTTTTAACAACTGTTAGTAGTATCATTACCTTAAAAAACCTTGATCCTTAACCTTTTACAATACTAGTCAAACAATTAAAAATATATGTCAATATTTATATACATATGATAATTTGCACAATTCAATTCAGTTGTTCATTCAATACCCTGAATTAAATACAAGGTGTCATTATTTCTGACAAGTTATGGCACCAAATCATCTGCCAATATCTAAAATTGCTGTATTTTTTGGTGTTTCTTGACATTTTCTTCTAATTTCAATTTAAACATTTTGTATAGTGAACACTAACAAATAACGAATATGACATTAACTATGGGTGTTATTCCCAATAAAAAGTGTTCACATATTTCACCTGTAACAGAGACACCTACAGTTCAGAGTAATGGTCTTTTTCATACCGTTCGTACACTCAGAGTATAGTAACAATTTGCAAAATGGTGAACGTGTTGCCAAAGCAACCACAATTATGTAAATATATGACATTGATTACCTTGATTTTGCTTTAATGGTGTAACTATATAACATTTTACAAAAAGAAACACATTGCAATTAAGAGCCCACAAATATTTCTAAATTTACAGAACCAGAAGTCTACCGTCTTTTCATGAAATAATCTAATGTATATAACATTTTACAAATGGAGAAAGTGTTGCAATTAGCAACCATAATTATGTAAATATATGGACATTAATTACCTTGATTTTGTACAATAATATGTATATAAACATTTTAGAGCCCACAAATATTTCTAAATTTACAGAACCAGAAATCTACCGTCTTTTCATGAAATAATCTAATGTACAGACTGTAACAAAAAAAGTTATACAATCGCAATTTTATTTTTAACCCAATGTTAAAATTATGCAATGTCAAAATATTTAATACTCTGTGTTAAGTTCCGTTTTGGCTACCAGAATAATTTGATTTGGTCTTTTTAACTACTTGCATTTTAAATTTATGACTAATCTACTAAGTCGTCTAGAAATCGGGTTGGGCCACTTTCATAATACAATAATTAAATGGTTGGGGTATCATGCAAGGAACATTAAGAGAACAATATAATAATTCTTCAAATAATTTTATTTCATTTGAATAAATAAATTCATAAAATAAATAAATTATATCTTGATAAATTTGTAAAGACCTAACATTCTTTGAATACTTTTAACGACTTGAAATGAACCATTGTTGTCTAACAAGAGCGCGCTGCTATGTTCCTGGTTCGATTCCATTCATATTCATCCCAAGTGGTTTTAGTAATTACCATTGATTAAACCAAAGTGGCCCAGCTGATTTCATGACTACTACAGACAATTGATCATATCTCTGCATACCGACCATCGATTGTCATGAAACAAAGCTTATTCGAAAGCTAAGAGAATTCTCCCCGCAAGCCATTAAAACACGAAACAGAAATTCTACGGGAGATATTTTTAATATTTTTTTCAAAACTGTATAACTTTTTTTTGTTACAGCCTGTATATAACATTTTACAAATGGAGAAAGTGTTGCAATTAGCAACCATAATTATGTAAATATATGGCAATGACTACCTTGATTTTGTACAATAATATGTATATAAACATTTTAACATGCAATAAGAGCCCATAAATATTTCTAATTTTACAGAACCAGAAGTCTACCGTCTTTTCATGAAATAATCTAATGTATATAACATTTTACAAATGGAGAAAGTGTTGCAATTAGCAACAATAATTATGTAAATATATGGACATTAATTACCTTGATTTTGTACAATAATATGTATATAAACATTTTAGATGTAAACACTGCAATTCACATTGCAATAAGAGCCCACAAATATTTCTAAATTTACAGAACCAGAAGTCTACCATCTCGTCATGAAATAATCTAATGTATATAACATTTTACAAATGGAGAAAGTGTTGCAATTAGCAACCATAATTATGTAAATATATGGACATTGATTACCTTGATTTTGTACAATATTATGTAATAAACATTTAGAGATGTAAACACACTGCAGTTCTATAAAATGTCATGCAGTGTGCTTGTGTCAAGTTGAGGCACTGCACCCCTCACTATTTGGCCACAAAATATTTTTTTGGAAATATGCTCACTATTTGGCCACAAAATATTTGGCCACAAAATATCTTTTTGGAAATATGCCTCAAAATTAGGGTTAATAAACCTTATATACCTGAAAATTACTATTAACGTAACACTATTATAGTACATTAGACTTTCATAGCGGAACCCGACGAGCTACAGCTGAGACTCTCACCATGTCCCCACAGTGGACTTCACCTCATTGCAAGAAATTTTACCTGAAACTGGGATTTCCCTTTTAAAGAGAAATTTATTTCATCATCTTTGATATACGCCCCACGATCTCAATGATTTTTCATGATGAAACAAATTCATGAAATTTAGGCAGTGATGGGTTAGCCCCCCCCCCCCCCCCACCCCCCCACCCCCCCCCCCCCCCCCCCCCCCCCACGATCTGGATGAATTTGCCTGTTATTTAATTTTATTTATTTATTTGTACATACACTTTTGAAGCAGTGGCATGCATCAGTCTTCTCGAATGATGCATCCTTAAATCATTATTTAGAACATAGAAACAATAATGGTAGGATATACAATGTTTACATGATAATGATAACATACAATCATTACGTCTCTGTTCTGTCAAAACCTTGCATCTCCATCTGGCCCTTCAGCATGTATAAAGTAATACTTCATATGTATAACCTTTGGGCAGTCCTCGCTAAGCATGTTCAAGGGGCCAAAACACATCTATCAAAACTTGTGATCTTGCCCCTGAACATGTATAAAACAACACATCCTGTGCATAGCCGGACAGTTTTACTTTATGCCTAAATATTGAAGGGCTATTACAAAAATACAAGGTTTTTGACAGAAGGAACACGATAATTCTCTTAACACTCTCCATGCTGCTGATTTTTCAGAAACCTTTCCCAACTTTCAAACTTATCTCAATTGCCAAAGGGAAAAACAGATTACAGAGGTCCTTATTTTAACAGCATACTCATCACTTTTTTGTCAAAATGCAGTCAGATATCGTCTTTTTATGAAAGGGGAGTAGCTAGGGAAAATTAACCAATATGTAGTCTCATTAGGCAAAAAAAATGTTTGGTTGTCCTCGACCGCCCGCAAATCACTTTAGGGCCGCCTCATTTTTTAATATATATTTTTTTAACCAAAAATAAATCAAAGTCAAAAAATCAAAGTCCAAAACATGACATTGGATTACTCATATTTGACCCAAAATAACCCCATGACCCTTAGCATAGCACTGGCATACCCCATGACCCTTAGCATAGCACTGGTAATTTATAGCTTCATTTATTCTGATCAAAATTATGATTTTTGAGAACCGTTTTCTGTGTAAAAATATATACAATTTATGTCTAAAGCAGCAACAACATCTAAATTCAATGTTAACTAAATATGGCAATAGAAGTGTTGCCTGTCGCATGATATAATATTAGAAATATTTATAAATATTTGTATAATTTATTTTGATTTTTAAACATTTATTTTGAAATTCAAGTAAATGAAATGACTGCTTCAGTTCTCATGCATGTGACTTAGTAATAAAAGATGATCATGTAAGGCCAAATTAAATTAAATATTTGTCTCAAAGCTCCCGCGCACGTTAGTTTATTGATGCGCATTAGAAGGAAAAAAAATCTGAAAAAAAATCCAAACATTTCACCGATTTTTCAGATTTTCATTGATCACATCATCTTAAATACAAAAGTTCACTTTTACAAGGATTTCAATATTTTATATTTAAAAAAAAAAATGAAAAAATGAAAAAAACCGCATTCCGCATTAGTTTTACAACAGGAGAGGAGCTTTGAGACAAACAATTAATTTAATTTGGCCTAAGCATGATGGATATTAAAGGCATATTATGTGATCTTTTCCAGAGAGCGCCCTCTATTCATTTTTTTTTTTAGAAAGTAGATTTTCTTGCAGATTTACATTTCTGATCATAAATCATACATACATTCCAAGTTACAGAGCGATACGATTCCTAATTACCTCAAAATCATGGTTTTAGAGTGAATTTAGAGTGAAAATAATAAAGTGTCGGATAATCCGACAGTTTATTTTCACTCTAAAATCATGATTTTGAAGTAATTAAGAATCGTATCGCCCTGTAACTTGGAATGTATGCATAATTTATGATCAGAAATGTAAATCTGCAAGAAAATCTTCTTTCAATTTTTTTTTCGATGTTGAGGGCGTTCTCTGGAAAGATCACATTATATACCTTTAACACATGTTTTGAATGCATCTCAATATCTTTAATGCACCGGTTTACCATTTTTCCTTACCAGATCACATGAAGGTGAACTAGAATAGAACATTTTCTGACTTGAATTTCCACACAAAAAAGAATCAAATATTTGTTTATTATTCTATATTGTTACATAATGTAACAGGCAATTCACATATCTTACCATAATAAATGATAATTTACTGAATTTAAGGTATTTTTTCAAACGTTAAATGAAGTGTATGAAGTCTCTGTTGTTTGACCAGGGACTCTATTGTTCTATATTGTTACATAATGTAACAGGCAATTCACATATTCTAGAAGTGAATTACATTACAAACACGTACACAGCCTTCACTGCTGTCGTGAAGGCAGTCTTCGATAAGATTTACTCTGAAATTCCGGACTCCGAGGGTGAAATAGAAGACATTCTCATTGACCACGCACCTCCCCATGGATGTTATGTTCCGAGTTGGTCGCTGGACAATATTCCAACATCGTTACTCACTTAAAACCACAGTAAATGAACACCCTCACAAGTATTCAGCACTGTGTACATAGACCTGTTTCTTTCAATATGAGTGCCAGAGTGTGACATTGAAATCAAAATTTCAAAATCAGTTTGTGAGGCTTATCTTTCCATTAGTTGCACTCTGAAAACCCATATTTAACAACAAAAAAATGCCCGCAGTTTCCATATTTGTGTACATGGGTGTCCCTTTCATGAGAGCCAGAGTGTGCAATGAAATCGAAATTTCAAAGTGAGTTTATGAGGCTTATCTTTCCATTAGTTGCATTCTGAAACCCACATTTTACAGAAATTCAAATGATTTTAATATAGCATGATTAGTATTTGGATATCAATATAATGAAGCAAGACACAATACACAAATTTTACCTGAAACAGTAACACCAAATAGTTTATTCGTCAGCGTATACACCACCAAGACGCTACGTGCAAAATAGGAATCATACAATCTGCTCTAACTTGAGTTATCCCATACGTCCTTACATGACATTTACAGAGATTATTCCCAAGAATTGTCCACAAGACTTATCAAAAACATACCCCTAGATTTTTCAATATTTTGCAATGAATTTGATGTACTGATTTCGATCATTTATTTACACCCAATAACTCAGGACGAACCTTCAGCCGATTTCGGTTGTTTAAAACATTAATATGTTCAAACTAGTCCGATATTTTTTTAATTTGTACTCTGCACACTCATAAAGATGTATAATACCCAAAAGTAATCAAAAGAATTGAAAAAAAGTATATCAAAATCTTGCAATTGTACCGCAAAAAGGAATTGCTGTGCAAACTTTAACCAGATGCTATCCCATAGTGCAACGGTGGTGTATACCCTTTAAGAGCTCCCACAAATAGGACAGTATAGAGATATGATAATGTCACATTAGTTTTTAACAACTGTTAGTAGTATCATTACTTTAAAAAACCTTGATCCTTAACCTTTTACAATACTAGTCAAACAATTAAAAATATATGTCAATATTTAGATACATATGATAATTTCCACAATTCAATTCAGTTGTTCATTCAATACTGAATTAAATACAAGGTGTCATATTTCTGACAAGTTATGACACCAAATCATCTGCCAATATCTAAAATTGCTGTATTTTTTGGTGTTTCTTGAAATTTTCTTCTAATTTCAATTTAAACATTTTGTATAGTGAACACTAACAAATAACGAATATGACATTAACTATGGGTGTTATTCCCAATAAAAAGTGTTCACATATTTCACCTGTAACAGAGACACCTACAGTTCAGAGTAATGGTCTTTTTCATACCGTTCGTACACTCAGAGTATAGTAACAATTTGCAAAATGGTGAACGTGTTGCCAAAGCAACCACAATTATGTAAATATATGACATTGATTACCTTGATTTTGCTTTAATGGTGTAACTATATAACATTTTACGAAAAGAAACACATTGCAATTAAGAGCCCACAAATATTTCTAAATTTACAGAACCAGAAGTCTACCGTCTTTTCATGAAATAATCTAATGTATATAACATTTTACAAATGGAGAAAGTGTTGCAATTAGCAACCATAATTATGTAAATATATGGACATTAATTACCTTGATTTTGTACAATAATATGTATATAAACATTTTAGAGCCCACAAATATTTCTAAATTTACAGAACCAGAAATCTACCGTCTTTTCATGAAATAATATAATGTACAGACTGTAACAAAAAAAGTTATACAATCGCAATTTTATTTTTAACCCAATGTTAAAATTATGCAATGTCAAAATATTTAATACTCTGTGTTAAGTTCCGTTTTGGCTACCAGAATAATTTGATTTGGTCTTTTTAACTACTTGCATTTTAAATTTATGACTAATCTACTAAGTCGTCTAGAAATCGGGTTGGGCCACTTTCACAATACAATAATTAAATGGTAGGGGTATCATGCAAGGAACATTAAGAGAACAATATAATAATTCTTCAAATAATTTTATTTCATTTGAATAAATAAATTCATAAAATAAATAAATTATATCTTGATAAATTTGTAAAGACCTAACATTCTTTGAATACTTTTAACCACTTGAAATGAACCATTGTTGTCTAACAAGAGCGCGCTGCTATGTTCCTGGTTCGATTCCATTCATATTCATCCCAAGTGGTTTTAGTAATTACCATTGATTAAACCAAAGTGGCCCAGCTGATTTCATGACTACTACAGACAATTGATCATATCTCTGTTACCGACCATCGATTGTCATGAAACAAAGCTTATTCGAAAGCTAAGAGAATTCCCCTCGCAAGCCATTAAAACTCGAAACAAAAAATTCTACGGGAGATATTTTTAATATTTTTTTCAAAACTGTATAACTTTTTTTGTTACAGCCTGTATATAACATTTTACAAATGGAGAAAGTGTTGCAATTAGCAACCATAATTATGTAAATATATGGCAATGACTACCTTGATTTTGTACAATAATATGTATATAAACATTTTAACATGTAAACCCACTGCAACTCACATTGCAATAAGAGCCCATAAATATTTCTAATTTTACAAAACCAGAAGTCTACCATCTCGTCATGAAATAATCTAATGTATATAACATTTTACAAATGGAGAAAGTGTTGCAATTAGCAACAATAATTATCTAAATATATGGACATTGATTACCTTGATTTTGTACAATATTATGTAATAAACATTTAGAGATGTAAACACACTGCAATTACACAGTCATAATAATGTAAATACCCGCAATGTTTGCTTTTATTTAGAATAGTTATATGTAAGGTAAACTCACTATTTCAGACTTCACCTTAATAGTGTAATGAAAATGATTATAACAAAATTATAAACAAAAAAATGCTGCATGTTGATGCTTGGAGTTGTTTTAAAATAGCGCCGACCAATGCAAATACACAATTTTGACAAAGTAACCACAAACTGGCGACTTACCGTAAATAACATGTTTATAATTTCAAATATTATCTACATTATGTGAGAGTAAAGTCACCAGTTTTCGAACAGCGCCATTTTAAAAGCAATACAAAGCATCAACTATGCGACTCTTTTTTAGCCATCAATTTGAAAAGGCAAAGTCCTTCAATTACATGATTTGGTCGAAATGACTGAAAATAGGTGTTGACTGAAACTGGCAACTTAATACCCTATATAACATTTCAAAATAGATACATGTTGAATCTGATTATGCATTAAACAGTTAAATGAACTCCCACTCATGGTTAATAATGTTAAAAACTAGAATCATGATGTAAACATTTTAAGCCATGAATTTATTTCTTAACATGGACAGTTTTACCAAGTTTCCACATTTATTTATAAACGCTCACATAAATTTATTTGTAAACAATGATATGACCCATAAGAACAATTGGAAAGATTTACAATGTAATATCCAAAATATATCAACGTATAGTCTAAAGCTGTAGCCTGAACCAGAGTGTCCACTGTCAAAAAAATATACCGTTTTTAATAAGTTCTATAAAATGTCATGCAGTGTGCTTGTGTCAAGTCGAGGCACTGCACCCCTCACTATTTGGCCACAAAATATTTTTTTGGAAATATGCCTCAAAATTAGGGTTAATAAACCTTATATACCTGAAAATTACTATAAACGTAACACTATTATAGTACATTAGACTTTCATAGCGGAACCCGACGAGCTACAGCTGAGACTCTCACCATGTCCCCACAGTGGACTTCACCTCATTTTACCTGAAACTGGGATTTCCCTTTTAAAGAGAATTTTTATTTCATCATCTTTGATATACGCCTCACGATCTCAATGATTTTTCATGATGAAACAAATTCATGAAATTTAGGCAGTGATGGGTAAGCCCCCCCCCCCCCCCCCCCCCCCCCCCCCCCCCCCCCCCCCCCCCCCACGATCTGGATGAATTTGCCTGTTATTTTATTTTATTTTATTTATTTATTTATTTGTACATACACTTTTGCAGCAGTGGCATGTATCAGTCTTCTCGAATGATGCATCCTTAAATCATTATTTAGAACATAGAAACAATAATGGTAGGATATAGGCCTACAATGTTTACATGATAATCATTACGTCTCTGATGTTCTGTCAAAACCTTGCATCTCCATATCTGGCCCTTCAGCATGTAGGCCTATAAAGTAATACTTCATATGTATATATAACCTTTGGGCAGTCCTCGCTCAAGGGGCCAAAAACCACATCTATCAAAACTTATGATCTTGCCCCTGAACATGTATAAAACAACACTTCCTATGCATAACCGTTGGACAGTTTTATTTTATGGGCCTAAATATTGAAGGGCTATTACAAAAATACAAGGTTTTTGACAGAAGGAACACGATAATTCTCTTAACACTCTCCATGCTGCTGATTTTTCAGAAACCTTTCCCAACTTTCAAACTGATCTCAATTGCCAAAGGGAAAAAACAGATTACAAAGGTCCTTATTTTTAACTTCACAGCCTACTCATCACTTTTTTGTCCAAATGCAGTCAGATATCGTCTTTTTATGAAAGGGGAGTAGCTAGGGAAAATTAACCAATATGTAGTCTCATTAGGCAAAAAAATGTTTGGTTGTCCTCGACCGCCCGCAAGTCACTTTAGGGCCGCCTCATTTTTTATATAATTTTAAACCAAAAATAAATCAAAAAATCAAAGTCCAAAACATGACATTGGATTACCCATATTTGACCCGAATAACCCACATAATACCCCATGACCCATAGCATAGCACTGGTAATTTATAGCTTCATTTATTCTGATCAAAATTATGATTTTTGAGAACCGTTTTCTGTGTAAAAATACAATTTATTTCTAAAGCAACAACATCTAAATTCAATGTTAACTAAATATGGCAATAGAAGTGTTGCCTGTCGCATGATATAATATTAGAAATATTTATAAATATTTGTATAATTTATTTTGATTTTTAAACATTTATTTTGAAATTCAAGTAAATGAAATGACTGCTTCAGTTCTCATGCATGTGACTTGGTAATAAAAGATGATAATGTAAGGCCAAATTAAATTAAATGTTTGTCTCAAAGCTCCCGCGCGCGTTAGTTTATTGATGCGCATTAGAAAAACGAAAATCTGAAAAAAACTTTTTTTTTCCAAAAAAATTCCAAAAATTCCACCGATTTTTCAGATTTTCATTGATCACATCATCTTAAATACAAAAGTTCACTTTTACAAGGATTTCAATATTTTATATTTAAAAAAAAAATGAAAAAATGAAAAAAAACGCATTCCGCATTAGTTTTACAACAGGAGAGGAGCTTTGAGACAAACAATTAATTTAATTTGGCCTAAGCATGGTGGATATTAAAGGCATATTATGTGATCTTTTCCAGAGAGCGCCCTCTATTCATTTTTTTTTTTAGAAAGTAGATTTTCTTGCAGATTTACATTTCTGATCATAAATCATACATACATTCCAAGTTACAGAGCGATACGATTCCTAATTACCTCAAAATCATGGTTTTAGAGTGAATTTAGAGTGAAAATAATAAAGTGTCGGATAATCCGACAGTTTATTTTCACTCTAAAATCATGATTTTGAAGTAATTAAGAATCGTATCGCCCTGTAACTTGGAATGTATGTACGATTTATGATCAGAAATGTAAATCTGCAAGAAAATCTTCTTTCAATTTTTTTTTCGATGTTGAGGGCGTTCTCTGGAAAGATCACATTATAAACACAACACCAAAAGTAAGTCCCCCCTAAACAATTCGTCATAACATCGTAAGATAAAACATTTTACTAATAAAACTTAGTTAGAAATAATCCTATGACTGTTTCCTAAGTGGTGTTTGAAAATGAAAGATGTCCATGACTTCATGGCTGAATAAGCTCAAAAATAAGACAAAAACTGCCCTTCTCAAAAGTCACAACTCACTATGCTAATATCTGAGCCAAGAATGGGATTTACATGGCTGAATGATCATGAATTGATTACACATTACAGTAAATTTTGTTCAGCCACGGGTACTTTTCCATTAGTGAGACGCAATTCATACACTTTTGTGATTTTTGAGAAGGGCAGTTTTTGTCTTCCATTTGAGTTAATTCAGCCATGAAGTTATGGAAATCTTTCATTTTCAAACATCACTTAGGAAACAGTCATAGGATTATTTCTAACTAAGTTTTATTGGTAAAATGTTTTATCTTACGATGTTATGACGAATTGTTTAGGGGGGGACTTACTTTTGGTGTTGTGTTTATACCTTTAACATATGTTTTGAATGCATCTCAATATCTTTAATGCACCGGTTTACCATTTTTCCTTACCAGATCACATGAAGGTGAACTATAATAGAACATTTTCTGACTTGAATTTCCACACAAAAAATAATCAAATATTTGTTTATTATTCTATATTGTTACATAATGTAACAGGCAATTCACATATCTTACCATAATAAATGATAATTTACTGATTTTAGGTATTTTTTAAATGTTCAATGAAGTGTATGAAGTCTCTGTTGTTTGACCAGGGACTTCATATGATGAATTGCTTGACTTTCCCTTGAAATGACCTTTGTGGCCTTAATTGTGTACTATTAGGTGACCGGTGAGAAATTGAGCAAGATCAGTCTGGTGTACTTAGCAGGTAGTGGCTACGTGAACTGGCAGCAATATAAACATGTATAAAGTCTTGACTCTTTGGGAAAGGATTTTAACGGTTCAATTGGCTCTTGAGACCGTGTTGTTATCTGTTACAGCAGATATTAATGTGTTCTAAAGACAAGGTCAATGGAGGGGGGGTGTAGTACACTTCGTCCAAAAGTTTTTTGTCCAAATACACTATATGTCCAAGAATTTGGTCCAAACAAACTTTGGTCCAAAGAATTTTTTGTCCATTGTTTTTTTTGTACAATATTATTTAGGCCAATTTTGTTTTGGTACAATGCTATTTTGTCCAAAATTGTTTAAGCCAATTGTTTTGGTCCAAAGTTATTTTGGCCAACATTATTTAGGCCAATTTTTTTTGGTCCAACGTTATTTTGGCCAACATTATTTAGGCCAAATTTTATTTTGATTAACGCTATTTTGGCCAACATTATTCGACTCTGTATCTTTCACTCTCACACATTAATGACTTATTTTTAATCAAGTCAACGTGTTGACATAATTACCTAATACTTTGAATGTTGAACAACACCCAAACCAAGCTGTTTGTCATGTCTCCCCGTGCTGTAGGCCTAAGCTAATTATGATTTACCATAATAATTTTCTGTAATGAACCATATCTGAAGAACCAACCAAGATAAATGTACCATCTTCTCAGGATAATTTCAAAACTTACTGCTGATTAAGACTAAGCAAACAGAAATTATCTGAAACTTTAAATGTGGTTGAAAAATTACTTTGAACTTGGGTTAACTTTTTTTTGAACCACCAGGTATAATAAGGGGTCGTCCATAATTTTCGCCATTTTCAGTTACGTACAAAGCGTACGTAAGAGGGGGTGGTCGAAATATACCCCAACCGTACTTAACTTAAATGGCGATCTTGAGAGGCGGGATTTTGTTTTTAAAGTACAAAATAAAATAAAATTTCGCCATTTATTGCGTACGTAACTCGAGGGGGGGAGGGGGGGGGGTAAAAAGTTACGTACGCTCTGTACGTAAGTGAAAATGGCTATAATTTTGGACGACCCCTAACATTATAAGGTTAATAATAACAGTAACTTAGGTAAGTTTTTGAAGGTGAATTTTCATGTAAGATGATGATACAAAAAGTATTGGAAACTAATTTTCTTTAAAAAAATCTTAAATTAAAAAAAAAAAATAGTTGTTGTTGTTTTAAAGTTTTATTTTACCTATTTAAATCCCTAGTTCACATTTATCAACATCCGACGGGTTTTCACAGATCGCATCACATATTGTAAGAGCAAACGGACCTCTCAGGTCGGTCGGGCCTGTGAACAACAGAATCTTTTTCGTCACCTTATAGCTGCGTTTCAGCCCGGGGGTGGGGGGGGGGGGGGGGTCAGTGAACATACCAAGCAGGTACACGTGCGCGTCCAAGCACCTCTGAAATGGACCCTAAATGGCGTAAACCAGAACACTATTTTGATACCCCTAAAATGGCGTAACACATACAAACCCTACCCTATAAACGGCGTTACCAACACTCAATAATGCAGCCCTAAATGGCGTAATATAGTAATGCTCAAAATAATCTTAATTCATAATCATGTGACATTCATACAGATTATGTATGTAATATGCATGATGTAGAATGCATGCAAAATAATGTCCACACTTGTGACAATGCATGTTTATTGAAAAGTCACATACAACAATTAGTACCCCTTAAACGTCGATACCTCGATGCTGTAATGGATACCCAAGAGTGCGATTCCCCCTAAAAAGTACCCCTTTTTCAGAAAGACGTCGACGACGTCGTGTGGTGAATTCTGGACCTTTTTCGACGTTTTTTTTGGACGCGGATGCGTACCCGCTTGTTCACTGACCCTCCCCCACCCCCCTGGGCGTTTCAGAACCTGTCATCACACACAATTATGTCAGGTTCAGCTTTTCACCCTTAATTTTCATTGCCTCGCCATGGTACTCATAATCTTTTTCATTGGGGCATATGATGTCTATCATGTGCAAACAAACTGGCTGTGTCCTCTTCTCAAACTCATAGAATATCTGTAAGTAACCATCCACATAGTTCTTATGTGTAGAACAGTCCAATGCCGGGAATGCAATGGATCGCATGCCTTCTCTATTAGCTGAACGTAGAGCTCTCTGGATGGCGCTCATGAACTTGGCAAATTCTTCAAAGACATGAACATGAAAGATGGCCTTGTATGGCAACCTTCCAGCGTTTGTCATCACAACTCCATAGGCGACATACTTAGTCTCAACTTGAAGACGTCTTGCATCATACTCTTGCTTAATTGGTGCACCCGCTGCCTGTAGGATGCCCATCCGACCATAGATATCATCAGTGTATACAAAGTTTACAATGCTATTGGTGTTTTCAAGCTTGGTGATGTCGTCTTTGCAGAGCTTTAATGTGACATCTGTTCCATAGGCTCTGGATATTCCACAGGCAGCGGTATCTGGATAGTGACGATTTTCTATTTTACAAATGTAACCCATACGTTTAGCTGTAAATGTAATAGATATCAGGACTTATGTTATGACATGGCAAATAATATGTGCAGATTCTACACATAGTAATTATATATTAGAGATGAACCAATACATTCTTCCATAAGTGACGCTATGACAAAGACTGGGCAAGCAAGGGGGTGGCCGTATACACACGACATGATGCACAGTGCGCTTATTGCCTTCATGCACGCCCTCATTCTTCTGTATTCATTTGCTGCTGTAAAAAGGAGGCTTCGCTAATTTGGAACTAATCAAACTATAGACTTGCTGTTGTGAATTTCATGTTCATAGCTGCAACCTGAGAAGAATACCTTAAGGGATAGGCAGCTCCGTGTATGTATTCAATTCTATGAACCAGCCCAGCTAACACACAACGTTCTTAAAACGTTCTTAAACGTTCTTACTCGTAGAACGTTCTTAGAACGTTTTAGAACGTTTTTAGAACGTTTTAGAACGTTTTTAGAACGTTGTGTGTTAGCTGGGAGGTCTCTTGCACGGCATTGTTCTCAAAACAACCCAAGCAGAACTAATCAAGACTATTCTTTTCTCATGTCAAGGCTGACAGCAAAATGTTAACTTTATTTGTTGGTTTTACTTCATTCTTTTCTTCCATCTTTTCTAACTTTCATTTCATTCAGCCAGCATGCTTATAAATAGGCTTTTTAAGCCTGGCCCGAGCAATTTGCTTGAGCATGGTCCCTTCAGGACCCAAGCGTGTGTCCGTATGGACCGACCGTGTAAACAAACAAACAAAACCTACAAAACAGGCTGTGTGCATCCAAGGGCGTCCCCAGACCCTTTTCATTGGGGTGGGGGTGGGGGGTGTAAAGGTCATCAATTGCCGACAGAGCCATTTGTGCCGACCCCCCCCCCCCCAAAAAAAAGAGAAGAAATCGGCTCTCTTCGCTCGCCGGAATTCATACACGCATATTTTAGTATGGACTGTATGGTCGGGGGCGTCAATCAGTTTTCAGGCATGGGGGCGGGGGGGGGGGGGGGGGGGGGGGGGACACAAATTTGATACTGATAATTGAAATGTTAAAATAAAGCAGCGCGTAGCACTGATTGAATAGTTCTGGGGGAGCCAAGGGCGTATCCAGGACTGTTTTGATAGGGGGCACACATCCTCAAGCCATCTTGTTTATCTTAAATATTGAAACGTTGAAACTAATACAAAGTGCGCAAAAAAAAATTCAGTTTTTGAACTAAAATGGTCATGGAAAACTGTCATGAAGCGCGCAAAAATTGGCATTTCTAACACTCTGACATTTTTGACGGTTTGATATTGTATAGTTACACATATCAAGTCCTGATCCAAATCGTATGGTTTGAGAGCCATTATAATGTTAAAAGCTGTAGAAAATATGCGCGCAGAGCGCGCAAAATTTCAACGTTTTTGAACTAAAATGGTCATTGAAAACTGGTTGGAAGCCTTTTGATACTATAAATTAAGCTTAAATAAAGAAACATTGAAACTAATACGCGCGAAGCGCGCAAAATTTTGCATTTCTAACACCTAAAAGGCCCAGTATAACGTTTTTAACGTCACCCATATAATTGGTTTGGTTCTAGACCATTATAATGTTGATACCTGTAGAAAAGCAAAGCGCAAAAAGATTTTCAGTTTTTAAGCTAAAATGGTCATGGAAATCTTTCCTGAAGCCATCTTGTTCAGCTTGAATAATGAAACATTGAAACTAATACGCGCAAAGCGCGCAATATTTGGCATTTCTAAAACTAGAAGGGTCCGGTATGACGTTTTTAACGTCCCCCATATAATATTTGGTTTGGTTCGAGATCCATTATAATGTTGGAACCTGTAGAAAGAATGCGCGCAAAGCGCACAAAGATTTTCAATTTTTAAACTAAAATGGTCATGGAACACTTTCCTGAAGCCATCTTGTTTTTGTTGAATAATGCTAACAAAACATGGTCAAATGTTCAGTATACATGGTGTGACCGGTGACGTCATGTATTTACAAATGGGACACCCTCTGTTTTGTTTTTTGCGTCTACGTCGCGGATATTAAGCGGCGCGTCTAGTATTACGCACGGGAAGATTCAGCGCGCGACGCAATGATCGAACAGCTGTCGCAGCATTTGAAAAGCGCGGAACTCCGCTTAAATTCCCGCCAAATAACCATGCACCTTTTCCTGACTCAAACTTACCAAAACAACAATTTTAAATCACCCAAAAGAACGGGAAATAATCGCTTCCGATTAGTAACTTATGATGGTAATGATAGAATACATATAAAAGTATAAAATAATAGAGAAATGTAAAATTCAATTTTTGAAACAAGTGCCGGGTTAACACTGCCCTTAAGCTAAATGTACCTCAATCATGGCAAAATTAGTGTAAAAACAACAACAAATTTTCGTGTGCTATGCGCACATTTGTTAGTCAGGAAAGTCTTGTTGGGTCACTAATATTTCTTGTAACTGTTTAATTTTGTTTCGTATGATATGACATGAATAGGAAAAGTGATGCAAACAACAATTTGGTGTTTGTTAGTTCAAATGTTTAATTTTTATTGATAAATATCAAGATTTGTTGTTAAAAACTTTATGCTTTACCTGTTTCTGCATCTTTATAGCCTTGATCTTTATCCGTGCTTCGTATCTTGTCAGATATACCAGACTGGTCCAGGTCCACCTTTTTAAATGCCTCAGAAATATGATAGTAACTATCCACATATGCTTTATACTCTGGTTTACCTTCTCTATAATCACGAATGACTGTTATCCCCTCGGTGTTAGCTCGGCGCAATACTCTGTAAATAGCATCTTGTATGTACTGTTGTGATTCTTCAAACACCTCAACATGGAATATGACTCTGAATTGGATATCAACTCCATATATTGAAATGAAACCGTATCCCCCTCTTAGATTTCCAGCCCCAGTCTTTGTCAGCCCGTAGCCAAAGTAGGGCAGCTGAAATTGGAGACGTTTAGCATCATACTCTTGCATCACTTCATACCCTGCGCGTTCCAGGATTCCCATCCTGCCATAGATGTCATCCTTGGACACAAAATTGATGAACGCACCATCATGAATTGCATTTTTCTTGATGTTAATGAAGCTTAAGTTAACATAAATTATACATTCATATTTCCTGTAATGCTGATCAAAGTAGCTCTTGGCTTTCTTGTGTTCTGTGTCTTCTGGCTTCTGTAGATCTGGACAGCTCTGGCTTTGTCTCATAACACTGACTGCTGGAAGCAGATCATCATCTCCTTTCGGTTTTGATGAGCATCTCAGATGGTTTAATATGCGTCTCATAACACTGACTGCTGGAAGCAGATCATCATCCTCTAGATGTTTTGAGTTGCGTTTCCTTGTTTGCCTTTCCATAACGCTCAGGAACGTGTCTAATTTGTAGAAATTTGATGTTGACATAATGTAAGTGTTGTAGACTTGTACTTGATTCAATCAAACATTCAATACTTAAGTCATATGGGTTTCACTGTTGTACAAGAGCTGAACAAACGTGGCAAAAATATTTGGTGATTTAATATACAATTGAAACAAACTAACTGAAACGGCGTATCGTGTGAAGCGCACACAACCATAGCATAATTATCTTGTTCTGCATGCGTATTGGGTTTTTTCTTGTTAATTTTTAATTATAGACTATAGTTGTTGTATTGGGAAATCCCAGTGTGTGTCATATAGGAAAAACCATTTGCAATAGGGACTTATTGTATTATTGTGTATTGTGGTATGAAGGTCATGCATGTCAAATCCATGGTTAAATGGGCAAGCAGAATGGATGATTGATGTGCCAGAAAAAATAAATTGTTTGTTTGTTTGTGGGGCTTCTCGAAACCTACCGATTGGCACTGTCGGTTCATTTGACCACAGATGGTGGAAACAAATAGAATTATGATGGTCAAAAGTACACAGGCGGATAAAAAAAAAATTTTGGGTAGAAGCTTGTTTAAAATTAAAGCAGAAATGTACCTCAATCATTGCACAAATAAATGTCCAGTCAAAAAAAATTATGCGCTGACTGCGCATTTCTTTCGTCGCCAAATTTATGTCGGTTAACTTTCAGTTCTTGCCCCCCCCCCCCCCCCCCCCAATATGAAAAACCTAGTTACGCCACTGGATCGGGAAGCGTGGGTCGGCAAGATAAGGTTGAAACTTTTGTAGCTAATCCCCATCACGGGTCTCTCTCTCTCTCTCTCTCTCTATCCAAAAACCACATGAGATTTGTAAACAAGTTCTGAAACTAAAACAATGTATGCAAAATTTGATGATTACAAATGAAAATCAGCCATGGTCAAAATAAATAAATAACAGTTTAATTGCCAGGAAATGAGTATTGTATCCCCACAATATTCTTTCCCCTTTCCTCACGACTACACTTCCCTGGTGGCGATATTAATTGCTTTGCCTAAAATGCTTTTTATTTTTTTCGTCAACTTTGTTCCTTTTTTCTCATTAGATATTTCTCTGGAGATATAAGGCCATTTATCAGATTTGAAAAAGCAATCGATTTGGATTGTAAGCAGCCATTTAACAAGGATGCTGATATTAGTTAACACTTTTCACACGGCTATTAGTTTTACTAAAATACACAACAGATTTTTCAGAAACCTTTCCCAACTTTCAAGGTATATCTCAAAAATTACTGAACCAGTATATACCAGGCATGTTTGTATTTATTTCAATGCATTTCTCAACGTGATTCCAAATATGGTAATGGTATTTAATAATTTTGACACTTTTGAAACATTTTGAAATGTCATCTGCAGACACCTGCCGCATGGAAAGTAGTAACATTTTCAATGATATTAGTTTACATTTTCCAAATCATTTTGGATTTGTGTCATCAGAAATTCTAATAACTAGGGAATTTGGAAATTAAAATGTTGACATTTAAAAGTCAGATTAAGGCCGAGAGGTTGAAGACCTGTCTGTAAAACATCAATGATTTCCTATACCTAGTGCAACTTTGTTGTTGTTATGCACGGTCATTGAAATCGCCATAACTTTAAAAGTATCCATTAGATTTTGTTGAATGAGGTATCGAACTGCGGAGAAGAAATTTGCTCATTTAAACTATATCTCAGATTTTTGGTACCGATTATCCATTTTGAATTAGCCAACCTAAAAGCACCTGGTCAGGGACTTTTTTGTGCTAGGTGTATGCCTGAAGTAAATTCTTAATCCCACTTCACTACAGATCTAAACTGCTCACAAAAGTATCGTAACACTTAGAAATGATCCAATATATAACGGCTCGAAAGGGTATGCATTAATCAAAGCAAATAACCAAGTGCATAATTTTGTTCTGCGTATTTTGACACCTCGATCGATGAGATACGATGTTGCGGAGCGGAGTTATTGTCATTTCAATGATCGTGGGTGCAGTTTCCAAGGTGACACTCATCCCTATTGAAAATCACGAATCTGATCATTCTAAACAGTAATGCAAACCTCTTTCTATAGGGTGATTGTCACTTTTGAAACTGGACCCACGACCATTGAAATGACAATAACTCCGCTCCGCAACATCGTATTTCATCGATCGAGGTGTCAAAATACGCAGAACAAAATTATGCACTTGGTTATTTGCTTCGATTAATGCATACCCTTTCGAGCCGTTATATATTGGATCATTTCTAAGTGTTACGAAACTTTTTGTGAGCAGTTTATGAGTGACATTTGCAGTTTTGTCAAAACTTTGTATGTTTTTCCGGCCCTTCGCCATGTATATACTTGTATATACATAAAGTAAAACTGCCCAATGGGAATACATAGGAATTGTTACTTTATACATGATCAGGGGGCAAGAGCACAATTTACAAGGTGTTGACAGATGTATTTTTGGCCCTGGAACATGTTTAAAGCAGACTGCCCCAGGGTTATACCATAGATCCTACATGATGTAGGAGGTAATACTTTATACATGCTGAAGGGCCGGATGGAAATACAAGGTTTTAACAGAACAGGGACTATGTAAGTTACCCCTATATCCAAACTCTCAAGTGATTTTATAGCGTTTTTATACCGATTTTACCCCGGTATTAAAACGGTATTTTTTTCTATTGTTAAAAGCATCGGAAAAAGATCGGTGATTAACTAGAGCCGCCTCTCTCCCCCTCTCTACTTATCTGGCGTTAACAATAAAACTATTGTAGTACTCTCAATGGCTCAATTAGTGAAGCAGACAGATGAAAGCGCGAGGAAGGTTGTGTTATTAAGCTGACCAGTGCTCTTTTCCGATGCTTTTAACAATAGAAAAAAATACCGTTTTAATACCGGGGTAAAATCGGTATAAAAACGCTATAAAATCACTTGAGAGTTTGGATATGGCCCCTAACATCTTCTTCAAATCCTAATGAACATCTTCCTCAGTGACACTCATTTTAAACTACTACTTGATTCAGTGTCAATTGATTCAGTGTCAATTGTATAAGATTTCTGTATTTACATTTTAAGGATTCAAAGTACCCATTAACATAAGTAAATGGAAATACAGAGCCCATAAGGCCACAAAAATGAAAAACTCTTTGAGTGAAAACAATTATTTGAGCTAGTGTAACGTGACACAAATTTAATATTCTATTGACTTTATGTTATATATACCATACATATTGTTGAACATCTCCCTTCATTCTGTAAGCAAAAATCACCATGAGCGTGTTTCTGCTGGGGAAGAAACCGCTAATAAACGCTTAGTTTGCCCAGTAGAAACAGGCAGAACCCGGCAATAATCAGTATTTTTGGTAATCCCAAAAACCTTCACAAACCAGGTTTGGAACCGGCAATAATCGGCAATAAACCCAATAGAAACAGAAAGGCGATTCTTAGCGGTTTGCTCCGTGAACCGTGTCACGCTGGATTATACATATTATTGTGAAGCAATCTTTTTCAGGTGCGGTGGCATTGTTTAGTTTTACAAAAGGTCAAATGTTGTGGCCCATCGACTAGGATCGATAAACTTAGCGGTAACTTTTCGCGAGTAGAAATAGGGGGGATTAAAAACTGACCGATTGAAACTTATAGCGTTTATTAGCATTTACTTTTTGCATTGCCCCAGCAGAAACACGCTCCATGAGTAAACTCTTACTTAACTGATGATAGCACTTAGGCCTAAAAAAATAAATTGTTTGATTGGTGTAACCCGACCTACCCTTTTTTTACCGCCGACCCTAAACATTATTTTTTTGTTTGTGAGAAAAAGAAGAAAAAAACACCCAAAAAACAAATATGTGTCAGAGAAACAGTGAAAATGTGTGTTTGTGCCATTTGTTTATGTCTGTATGGTATATGTGTGCTGGTATATAAAATTTCATAGACGTTTTATAGATTTAAAAAAATCAAAAATAAATCTGACCTACCTACCCTATTTTTTTTCTATGTTACGCCAATCAAACCTCTTTTTTTTTAGGCCTTAGTCATTATTCATTATGTGAGTGTGATACACGAATATATTGCATGAGCTACACAAATATTGCATGTGCTAAAAAAAGATTGCACGAGTCAAAGACAGTGCAATATTTGTATACGAGTGCAATATATTCTTGTAGCGAACAAAATAAAGACATTCAATATGATTATTAATTATAATTGATAAAAATAAATCAGTTATCCCAAACTAACATTAATCTCAGCAAGATTGAAACGCCGATGTCAAAAATGTTCCCTTGCGCATCGGCACATATACTCACGCGCACATCTTCTGCGCCACACAATATTCAATCGCACCCGGGTACTTTTTTATGGTGTACAATATTCAATACAGTTTTAGTGTACTGTTTGGGAGCCCCATATAAATAATAATGATCAATATTACCATGAAAAAAGTGAGAAGTCTGTAGTTTTACATAATATGTAATACAAAATGTGTCAAAAACCTACTAGATGAAGTCAATATAAATTTGGTCGATAAGAAATATCAAATCATGTTTTTGTGAAAATAAATTTGTTTTTGTTGAATTGGCTGCATAAACACTTTCTGAATACATGTAGGAAAATTGACATGAGAGTAAACCGATGCTTATAATACTGTAAAACTACTTAATCTCATGAGGTATTTAAATTTGCGAGGACCTTAAATTCAAAAAATTATATCCCTGCTAAAAAAAACATGGTAAAAGCTTAAAATCAGAAGAGTCAAATTTTGGAATAACAAAATTAAATCCTCGTGAAAAATGTGGGTTTTTGGTAATTCGTGAAATAAAGTACCTGCACATTTTAAGTGTTTAACAGTATCAGGCAAATATAACATAGTGTTGCTACCTGTGTAAAGTTCATTAAATGAACAGAGGGTTTAAATAAGGGTGGAAGAAATCAGTCCTGTTTATTTTCATCATTTTCAAAAATGTATGATATTTTATAAATTTACGTTGTCTTTATGGGGGTGGAACAAAACATTTCATGTTTCATTTTCAATCGGATAAATAGATTGATACATGTATATTATACAAGTTATCACTGTGCCACAATCATGGGAAAAAAGAGTTGAAACACTTGACACAACGTATCACACCCACCCTGTGCTCGCAATTCAGATCAAATTTGGGAAAGCACTGTTTAATAGAAAGCAGAAGTCTCAACTTTCTTATATCCCCCCCCCCCCCCCCCCCCCCAATCAATCAATGTTGGGGGAACTGCAAGGCTTCTGATAACATGACTCGGATCAACATTGCCTCGGGGGAGAGGGGGTGCTTTCCCCCTTAAATCAGACACAAAGTGTATTAACCTTTTTTCATGATTGTAGCTCTCAAATGCCACCGCTAGTCTTTGTATGTTAGAAGTTAAGAGGTTAAATGACTTCATATTAGTTGAGTAGTGGGTACTGTGGAAATTCATCCTTTGGTATCGAGAAATTTTGATCAAAATCACTGCCCTACTTCATTCAACTTGCTCGGTGCAGTGACCAGGGATAAGAATTTGCATTAGATGACAATAATCAGTTTTTACAGCTGTTTTATGGAACAAAATGGATCAATTTGTCATTTTTGTACCAGTTGGAAAGGTCTGAAAAGTGCTGGTTACTACCGACCAGTGTAGTGACAACCCTGACAGTGACACATCATAGAACAGTCTATTAAAATGATCTTCGCCGCACTTACACCCGAGTGCCAGGATTCATCTTCGACAGCATGGATACTGTAAAAACCTTGTATGTTTTTCTGACCCTTCAGCAGGTATAAAGTAAAACTGTTCAACAGTTATGCATAGGAAGTGTTGCTTTATACATGTTCTGGGACAGGAGCACTTTTACGGTTTTGATAGAAGTGTTTTGGCCCTTGAACATGTTTAAAGCAGACCGCCCAAAGGTTATACATAGGAAAGTATTCTTTATACATGCTGAAGGGCCGGATGGAGATACAACGTTTTGACAGAACATCCAGTCATAACATTATGCACCCAATCATAATGCTATACTGATTTCAACTGCAACCACCACTTGAGGCAGAAAAGGGTATATTGCCATATTACAGGCTGAACATAGGTATACTCCCTGTCATAATGCCTTGGACATAATTCCATCAAATCATGCGTACGTGCGAGTTGCGTATGTATGAGCGTAGGTGCGAATGTGCGTAAACACGGAAGTGCGTACCGGTCCCTTTAAAAAAATAATCGCACATCCTAATTGGTCAATCGTGAAATCGTCACACGCCGTGATTGATGGCGCGTGACCTTGTTCGCGCCTGTTAAGCATTTTGACGCCGCTCCCCGCAAACAATAACAAAATACGCTCGCTTGAAATAACGTGAATTATGCCCAAGGGACTATGACAGGGAGTATAGGTAGGGATTTCTTTGTTCAAACATTGATTTTCATATCTGAAAGTTCTGTTTCACATGATTTAAATACATTTCATTTTTGCACTTCTCCAAATATCAAAAAGTACATGAAGGGGCTATTTTTCCTGAACTAAAAACTATCCCTTTTAATAATGTACTGGTGTATGAGCATTAGCACATTCTCCAGACAGAGGTTGGGGAATTGAAATCCCACACATTCACAATATTCTATGTTGGTCTTTGTCTTTAGGACATTGTTTATTTTGGTTTGGCCTCGTCACCTTCTGGTACTTCCGGGATCGGTTCTTCTGGTTTCATGGCTGGGAACAACAGCACCTCCTGTAAAGTGAAAAGTGAAGGTAATAGAAGAAAACATTTATTTACATATCCAAAGTAGTTAAGTTTAAAAAAAATTAAAACTGTTGATGCTTTATTTCATTCTGTGCTGTGTGAAGGATGCACATGTTATCTCCTCAACTGTTACACTTTAATAGGCGCATTAAAGTCGATATCAAGTTTCCCATTACCCGCCCGCATCACTTTTTTTCACCCGCGTCAACATTTCAAGATTTCCCAAAAAAAAATCATTACAATTTATTTTTAAACACAATTGTTGCCAGTTTTATCAATTTGAACACATTTTTCACTTTCTTAAAATATGAATTTTGAGAACTAGGCTCATAAGGAAGGCTTTTTTAATCGTAAACCTACCTTCCGTGAACATTATTTTGATGCATTTATTTGTTTCTGCAAAAAACATCGGGGTTTCCCCCGAATCATACACCCATGTGCATATGCACCTTAAAAACATGTTTTTATATTATTTAAATGAGCACCGTATCAAATATGGTTTGATCAAACATGCATTTACATGTCAATAATGAAATCTTATCAAATAACGAATAATGAATAATGAAAAAGTCGCCTCATCACTTTGAAGAAGAAAAAAGTAACGGGAAGCTCGCAATTGACTTTCAAGAGCCTTACCATTAACTTCTGTCCATTTCGCATAACTGCTATGTTCACAAAAATAGGTTTTCCCTTTAGATTATGGCGGATATTTTTAAAACGAGTTATTCCATCGAAACAATTTTTGGCACACATAATGTACGTGTTTACAGCAAAAGTAGAACGGGGCTATAACTATGCAGGTGTTGTATTGCTTGAATGAGCAGACATTGAATGGAGGAATACCTCAATTCAAAAGTTGCTAAATGATGTATTCAAGCAGTACAAAGACCCTGGTTCAAGCTGCTTTACCATCCTCCTTCAGTAATAGAGTAACTCATTTCAAACATATCAGGCATAATCTAAAGGAAAACTTATTTTTGTTGAACTGTGTACCCACCCATGTGAGGACATGTATGTATACATGTATGAAAAAGTATGGAAATTACAGTCAATCTGAGGACTAATTATTTATACCACCATACATGCGAGGACATTGCCACGGTATGTGTAATGACGTCTACATTTTAACAAGCTTAATTATTTGATCAAGAATAATTAATATCAATTTCAAGACCTGTCAAATTGGCTTACAATATTTTGATTTGCCTATACTTTCATAAATTACTAATAACTCAATTTGGCCAAAATGTCATTTACAACATTCTTGCATTCCCACGACAGTATATTTCAACTCAATTACATTTTAACTTGAACCCTTACAATAACTATTTCTTGATCACTGTATTAAACAGCAATTTTTTTCTTTCTTTTCCATTCCAAAATGTTGTAATTTTCATCATAGATAGATCTCTAACTCTACTACACCACACAGCAACTGTGCTGAAAAAAATGTTTTATAACCCAGCGTGCAGGTTTTTGGGCTACAAAACGGTCCCAGGCTATATAACGAGGCGAATATACTTGCAGAGTGTCGACTGACAGCCGTGGTGTAGTGACTAGGATCTGGGCCCCGGGTGCTGGAGGTCCGTGGTTCAAATCCCGCGGGGGGGTGACCTTTCTGGTGAATTTTTGGGGTCGGAAAAGAAATCTGTTGCCGTGTGGTGATCTAGAGTTAGGGTTATTTCAATGCCGTATTGATAAATACATGCCTTCAATTTTGATACAAACTGGGATTTTTACATTTTTACAATTGCATTATTACATGTATGAACTTACAATTGTAAGGATTCACAAAAATCAGCCCTCTTCATCCAACAAAACATCAATTTAAATATTCTTATATATAGTTTGGGATCATGGGTCCATCTGGTCCTGGTCTACGTTGACACATATCAAAATGTTCTTTGAAGTTGGTAGAATTACAACCTAAGTGGACATCCTAATTGCCAACGTGGTGGGTGGTTATCTGGTTAATTGACCTTTGACCTTGATTTAAGGTAGAAGATCACATGTGTTTCAATGAGTTTCAAAACCATGTGTGCTCCTCAGCTATAAACAGTCACAATATAAATATGTGCTGGGCATAAGGCTACTTTCGTGATTTCGTGAGAGGCAATGGCAAAAATGACCATTACAATGTTCATCTTGAATTCTAAAGTAAATTATATAACAACAAAAAATCTTCTACACTACTGCATACCCCTTTAACTCTCCTCTATGGTTAACAAGCACTTTTGATATTATTCTACATTGCACTGATTGCAGGGCACAATTCTTATAAATCAACACATGCACAGACAAGGCCGGAATGCCATAATTTAATCAATCACATAAAAGCCAATGTCTTTCCGGGGGAGGTGGGGGGGGATTTTTGTGGTAAAGGAGGCAGCCTTGGTGCAGGAGCTCCATAACTCTTACACATTCTCTAGGTTTCCTAATTTTTCTAAAATGTTTGATTTGAATGGCTTTTTGATGGAGCCACTAATCCTGCTATTTGTTTGTCCTAATATTTGTTTTCCTACCTTAAAATCTTAGTATATTTATCAACCGTCTTAAACGAATGAGTAATTTGTAAATTATCCATATTCAAAATATTCGGGGTTTTTTATTTATTTTTTAATATAGGCTGTATTAGATTAAATATTCAAGAAATATGTTTTTATAATGTTATTTTAGGTGTATTATGTACCATGTTGTATCAACTTTTTCACGGCCTCGGTGAAAAACAGCAATTTTATGTTGACCTGTGTATCGTGAATAAATAAAGATTATGTATGTAAAAATCATCTATTTTCAATCTGTTCATAATTTGCAATTACCAATTTTTATCGAAAATGTAGCGTCTTAAATAATGGACACTTGGGCCAAACAAAGAAGATTGTCTGTCTCAGAAGCCCGCCCGCATTGGTATGTGAAATGAGCTACGACACGTAGGTCTACGCACTGAGGCCTAAACATTATTTTTTTTAAAAGGTCTCTGTAAGCTTGGATTAGCAACAACAACAACAACAACAAATAGCATACCTCATAGCCTTTTTTCTAAAAAATAAAATAAATTGCACAGTACTTAACTTAATTTTGTTGCCAATGCTTCTGAGACAGTCCTGCTTCTTTGTTTGGCCTTACTTGTGCTATTTGCCAATAAAAGATCAACAGTGTAGCACATCCTGAATACATTACCTACAACTCCCCCCCCCCCCCCCCCCCCCCCCCCCCCCCAGTGTAAGATTCTCCTATACAATTTTGATCATCAGCAATATTGTGTTAGCTACCCCTACAAAACACAACCAGCCAATGTGATTTGAAATCAATGATACTCGTAATGAAATAGTAATAACGTCAGTGTGGCTTTTAACTGTCGTAACCAATTATTGTCTGTGCCCTAAAGTCTGAAGAAGCAGGAGCAAGTACAACTGTTGCTTAGCAACCAGTGTTAGACATTTAGCTTATTCCATATAAAACAGGCTCGCCTTGCAAATTGATTTTAAATTTGATGACCCAATCAAATTATATTTTCCCATCAAAATTATATTTATATTGCCAAGACTAATTACGTTAATCAAATGAGTGTGTCAGTTTGTATAATGCGGCAGACATCTTGTCAGCTGTTGGCTAGATTTGGTAAATTAGGGGGGAAAGGAGTTCAGTCTATACGCTTATCCCCCTTCCTCACATATATTTTAACAAGACAAATGCATGACTGTTTGTCATATAAAAATAATTGTTTGATACATATCCAATCAGCGCATAATCTGAAAATTCAATATTTTTTTATTTTCCAAGGTTTCAAATATTTTGCTATTTTACATTTGGGAAAAAAAATGATTTTTGTTGTTGTTGACTATTTAAAAAAATGTTGAACTTTTAAATAAGAAATGGTTTCAAAATGTATTTGATATGTTTACAGATTTCTATGAATGAAGTAGATACAAGCAAATGATGGACACAAATTATAGAACACAGTGTTTAGCATGGGGTGTTTGCCATCACCTCATGAATATATTTTAAAATGATTATTATGTACATATTTTATTTTATAAATAATTCTTAATTTACTGCTTGTTTTCATCATATTTTATTTTATAAATATTTTACAATTTTCAAAACAATGTGTATAATTTTTTTTAAAACTCGTAAAACTAAGGGGAACTGAGACAGACTGTTAACATCTAAAATGCATTTGTGCAATAAGAGCATATTAATTGGATGGTATGAAATGTCTTGCTGCATACGGTGACAAATTGAAAACAACTGCAGGCATGTTTTCATTTATAAAAACAAATATTGTGGAGAGATTGTCAGTAATTCTCCTTCACCTCTTTAAAGAGAGCTAGTGTTGTGTTTATTACGTTTAATGTGACCTCTTAGGCCCCCCAAAAAAAAAAGTTGACTTGCCCTTTCAGTGGGTCGGACGGTCAAATTTTTTTGGGGGGAATTTAAACAGGGAAATACTACACAAAAACACGTTTTAAAGATTTTTTTTTTTTGATTTTTTTTTTTTTTTGATTTTTAAACAAGCAGATACTACTCAAAAACACGTTTTCATCTTTCTTTATTGTTATGTGCTTCTTTCATTTTTTTTTTTTAAAAAATTTAAAGAAAGAAGAAAATAATAGCGACCCTAGATTTCCGAAAATTAGGGTCGGTCGGAAAGGGCAAGTCAACTTCTTCTTTTTTTTTGCCTTATACTGAAAATCTGTATGTCCAGAAAACCTTTTAAACAATTTAATGAACAAAAAGTCCCCTTGATCCCTTAACCCCATGTAGTTCAAAGGAAGGGTTTCATACTAAATGTGCAAATAGCTATCACCCAAACGCAATTATACAAAACCTGAACATTCAAGCAAATAGCTTTTATTATTAAAGGGGCACTAAGAGATCCTTCATGGAGGGAGCCCTCAATTTTTTCAGAAGTTGGGTTTTTCATATATTCGTAATACTTTTACGTACTAACCACCACCTAAAATTATAGAGCTTAATTTGCAGTATTTCATGTGAAATCATGGGTTTTTATCATTTCGAGATTTGATGTGATCATATCGAAACTACCCAAATTCATCTAAAAGGCCACAGATGGCTTCTTACTTATTTGTTTCATGTTTATTCAAAATAACCTTGATGACCACCCATGGCTTGTTACGTGATGCATAGTCATGACCCCCCTGATTCAATTGGTGGTGACTTTTAACCAAAATACAAAAAAGTGAAAAGCACTTTAATATACTGTAAAAGCTGAAATTTTCGCTGTGGTTTTATTTTCGCGCCTTTCGCGCAAAAATTATAACACGCGAAAATATTGTTTTCAACATTCATGCAATGCATCCAGAAGGTCGCCCGCGAAAAAAACAATTCGCGAAATGTCTGTGATATCAAAATGCGCGAAAATATCTTTACGCGAAAATATTGGCTTTTACAGTACCTTCAGAAATGCTGAGAAAATGTCTTTATTTTTCATTTTAACTGATTTTTTTTGAAGAAATCTTACATGAGAGGGTTTATATGTATATCATCTATCTAAACAAGGTAAAAATATTGAATTTCATTTTTTGAGAAATCTCTCTGTGCCCTTTAACCCTAACCAGTAAAGCTAGTTTTTTGTGCGTATCGGGGGGAGGGGGGAAAAAGTGCTATTTTTTCGACCCGAAAAATCACCCAGCACCCCCCGGGATTCGATCGCCGGACCATCCGCACCAAAGTCTGTCCCTCTACCAACTGAGCTAACTCCCTAGGTCATATGCGGCCACAAACTCCGTGGCCACATATGCCTGCGGTAGGTGACGTCATCGCGGCAATGCAGCAGCACGTGCCTGGAGATAGTTTCTGGCAGTGAGATTTAGTGAGATTCAGTGCGGTTAGGGTTAAGGATCTTCTGTTGAGGGGGTGTTAACTAAAACATGGCATTGAACATATTCTTACATGCAATTTGTTTAAAGTCCAAATGCTACATGACTGGGTAAGACCCTGAGGAGAGGCACTCACATTTGGGGAACAAATATATTCAGCTTTGTTCTTACCCAAAGACCAAATTGTTCAACATTTTTAAAAACCACTGTCGCTCATAAACCCAAATTTTAAGGATTACTTTAAAAACATCAACATATTCCCTATTTTTTGTGTTCCATTTTCACTCAACCCACTCCCCCATTTTTGCTCATTTTAAAGGTATATTATGTGATTTTTCCGGGAAGGCCCTCAACATCAAAAAAAAAATAGAAAGCAGATTTTCTTGCAGATTTACATTTCTGATCATAAATCGTACATACATTCCAAGTTACAGGGCGATATGATTCTTAATTACTTCAAAATCATGGTTTTAGAGTGAAAATAAACTGTCGTGATAACACGACAGTTTATAAATTCACTCTAAAACCATGATTTTGAGGTAATTAGGAATCGTACCACTCTGTAACTTGGAATGTAGGTACGATTTATGATCAGAAATGTAAATCTGCAAGAAAATCTACTTTCTAAAAAAAATCTTAAATAGAGGGCGCTCTCTGGAAAAGATCACATAACACTGCAAATTATGAGCGTTTACTTTTGGACAAACTAAAAGTAAACTCAAAAGTAAACGCAATTCTAAACACAAAAGTAAACGTAAAAGTAAACGCAAAACTAAACATTTCTTGCATTTTACACCCAATTGACCTCAAAGCATGCTTGAAGTGAGTGAATATAATCACAGATGTTTCCACCATCGGTGATATAATGGGACAGTTATTTATTAGAGGGTGGGTAATAAACAGCTTAGTTGTTGGGCTCACATAAGTGTTTAGTATTGCGTTCACTTTTGAGTTTACTTTTAGTCTGTCCAAAAGTAAACGCTCATGATTTGTGTAAAACTTAATGTTTTACATATTGGCGATGATGTTAATTGCTTATTTTGTCCAATGTTGCTAGACAATTTGCATCGATTTATTAGATGGAAAAGGACCCTACCCAAATATTACACTTAATATTTAAACTTCTGACTACCACCCGCTGGAAGGTGCCTATACAGCATCCTCCAGAGGGCTCCCCATCTCTACCCAGAATGCCAAGCATACTTCCTCTTTCGAACCCATATCTCGCCATAACGAGAATGCACCCTCGCTGTGGGGTGGGCTGGGCCCGGGAAGCAACATTGGACAAAATAAGCAATTAACATCATCGCCAATATGTAAAACATTAAGTTTTACACATATTGGCTCAGATGATGCTTATTTTGGAATCCAATGTTGCTAGACAATTTGCATCATTGGATTCCATCCAGACTGGCACCGAGTACAGGCGGAGGAGCGAGGGTAAATCTCCAATAAACAACAATACCGGAGGTCAGAAGCTTAAATACACGGCTTACCCAAAAGCCGTCTTGACAAAAAAAAGAAAAACCAGAGACCCAGAGACCCAGAGACCCAGAGACCCAGAGGCCCAGAGACTTAAGAGGGCGAGAAGCCCTCCTTGCACATACCTATCGGATATGTCTTGCTTATGCTGTAAGAACCGCTCTGGCAAACTTGGATGCGTCTGCCGGCGGAAGGTCTCGCAGGTAAGTAGAAGAGAATGTTGTGCCCGTCTTCCAAGCGACGGCCTTAACAATCTCCCCGGCTGTCACGCCCTTTGAAAAAGCAGTGGAGCTCGCGACGGCACGAGTGCTATGTGCCGTCGCTCGCCCCTTGACAACGGCCCCTGACCCATGAATGACCTCGCATATCCAGCGTGCAATGGTACGTTTGCAGGCAGCATGATATGGCTTCCGGCTGGTAACGAACAGCTGTTCCGTGTCTCCCCTCAGGAGTTTGGTCCTCCTAAGGTAATACCTCAGCGCCCTGACCGGACACCAGAGTCGATCCTCGCTGACAGAAGAGCCAACCGTAATGTCAGGTAGAAAGATAGGAGAAGCTACGAAAGAAGATCTCTCGTTCTTAGCGAGGAACGAAGGCCTAAAATACAGGGTTGCTCCCGCTCTAGAAAGCGTAAGATGGCCGCCTACCGCCAGGGCATGAATCTCCGAGCAGCGCCGCCCGGAAGCGAGCGCCACCAGGATCACCACCTTATGAGTAACGTCCTCCAGCGAGGCTGACGATAGGGGCTCAAAAGGAGGACCCTTCAGATAGTTAAGTAACGTATTAAGGTCCCAAGCCGGAACAAGCTTACGAGGAGGGGGACGCACGTTAAACATGCCATTCAAGAGCTGACGGATGGCGTCTGACTCGGCTAATGAGGAACCATCCGGGAAACCTAAGTGTACAGCTTGAATGGCGGACTTGTAATTCCTAATCGTGCCAGACTGAAGTCCAGAATGGAAACGCTCTGTGAGGAAATCCGCGATCATGCTCACAGGGGCACGCAGTGGATCACAACCTTTCTTGTTGCACCACGCAAAGAATACTCCAAGGCGAGTTGAGTAACTGCGGTTGGTTGATGGCCTGCGACCGGAGGCCGCCAGTCCGGCAGCGTCTCGTGAAAAACCGATCTCACGGTAACGTCGCCGGACAATGGCCATGCAGTCAACCGCAGGAACTCTGAACCCGGAAAGGGGTTGCCCCTGTGACATAGTACTAGGTCTTGACTGACTGGAAGGAACCTTGGTGGACCCATCAGAAGGTCCACCAGAGGACGGAACCACAGCTGGCTGGGCCAGAAGGGAGCCACCAGGATCACTTGACACTTCGTCCTCTCGACCTTCTGGATCACTCTGTGAATTTGAGACAGAGGAGGGAAGGCATAAGCTATGAGCCCTTCCCAGGAGATCGAGAAGGCGTCGGTCGCGTGAGCCTGGGGCTCCCTGTACCGCGAGCAGTACTTCTGGGTCTTCCTGTTGTCTGAGGTGGCGAACAGATCTATGACAGGATGGGCAATCACCCTGAAGATCTGTTGCGCCACCTCGTGATTGAGCGAACTCCGGGAGGGGTTCCTGACCGCCCGATCTCTGGACAGGTTGTCTGCCAGGACATTCGCCACACCCGCGATATGGCAGACAACCAGTGAGATCTGGCGGTCGAAACACCACTCCAGCAACACTAGTGTGTGTTTGCAGAGTAGTCGTGAGTGGGTACCCCCTTGCTTGTTGAGGTACGCCACCACAGTAGAGTTGTCCGTTTGGACTCGTACTCGACACCCCGTCAACCGCTGAGCAAAGGCCTGGAGCGTCTTGTGGACTGCCCACAGCTCTAGCAGGTTGACGTGGGCCTCGGCCTCCGTCGGAGACCATTGACCTTGAGCTTGTGCCCCCTCGTAGTGTCCCCCCCACCCCCAATGTGATGCATCGGTTGTCACCGTGCACGAAGGAGGAGGGAGGGGAAACACCACCCCCACTGACACATTGTGTACCGACATCCACCACCCCAGTTCCACCTGTATTCCGGGTGTCACCGGAACTATGTGGTCCAGAGTGTGGACTGAAGGCTTGTAGTGGGATAGAAGGTGCAGCTGCGTTGGTCTCATGTGAAACCTGCAGTTGGGAACTAGGTCTACTAGGCTGGCCATCAAACCCAGCGCTCTCAGCCAACAGCGTGCTGGAGCGTTGTTCTGGGCCCGGAGCTGAGATATGCACGTGACGAGGGACGTCACTCGCTCCGGTGAGGGCCGAGCCCGGCCTTGAACCAAGTCCAACTGAGCTCCCAGATACGTAGGTGTCTGGGTCGGGATCAAGCATGACTTCTTGAGATTCACGAGAAACCCCAAGTTGGTAACAGTGGACACCACTAGATTGGTATGGAGTATAGCTTCCTCGTACGACCGGCTGTAGATCAGCCAATCGTCCAAGTACTGGCATATGTTGACGCCTAATCGTCTCAAATGCTCCCCCACCGCTGTGACCACCCGTGTAAAGACTCTGGGGGCGGTCGACAGCCCGAAAGGGAGGCATCTGAAAGCGAACGCCCGGTGCTCTATCTGGAAGCGCAACCACTGCTGATCCCCCTTGTAAATGGGAATATGCAGATATGCGTCCTTCAGATCGAGCACCGTGGTCCAAGTACCCTTGATTGGACACTGTAAGACCTGTCTGAGCGTCTGCATCCGAAAATGCTTTGGCTTCATGTATGCGTTCAAAGGCTTGAGGTTGAGGATCGGCCGCCATTCTCCGGACTTCTTCGTGGTGAGAAAAAACGAAGCCCAGAACCCCCCCGGTAGATCGGGGGGGATGGGGAAAATGGCGTCCTTTCGCAACAACTCTGCTACTTCGTTGAGAAGGACGTCTCTCTTCGCCCCTTCTCTCGGCACTCGCGTCACCCGTTTTACCGGGCGTCGCGGAGGCCTTGAAGTAAACTCCAATCGGTATCCTTCCTGAATTATACCTGTGACCCATTTGCTTGACGTGACTGCCCGCCAGTTGCTGGCGAACTGGCTCAGTCGGCCGCCCACGGGTGGGTATACCACCGGTGGAACGGTCCGCGCCTGGGCTGGCGACGGACCTGCGGCCGCTGGCACGTCAAACCCCCTTCTTTGGCCCACGGCCTTTACGACCCTTGGGCTTGGGGCCGCCTTTGCTGGCCTTCCCTCCGGGTTGGCTCGGCTTGGGCGGGGGCTTAGTGTCACGCTTCTTCTTCTTCTGTTTCTTGGCCTTAGGAGGCGGCTTGGGTGTGTCGGACCTAGCTCTCTTGCGCTTCGGTCTCTTCACCTTTGCCTTGGTCTTGGCGAACCCGGCTTGCAGAGTCTTGCTCTGCTCCACCTGGGTCGCGACCCTCTCCACGACTGCCTCGAGCTCACCCCCAAACAAGGTGGGAGCTGTCATAGGCACTTCATTCAGACCAGCCAACAGAGGTTCTGGGAACGATCCCGCTAGAAACAGTCCAGCGTTAGAACGCCTAAGGGCAGTGAACCGCGCCGACAGCCGCATGGATTCCTCCAAAGAGGTGGCCGCCAGCGCTGCACTAAAATGGATGGCTCGTTTGATAACCTCCATGTCTGTGCTAGCGTTAGCATGGTTCATAGCCATCAGCTGAAAAGCACCAAGTCTCGACAGCAATCTTGCATGCATGTCCAAGTCTTGCATGTGATCTTCCCAGTACGGAGAGAACGCCCTCGACGCCCGAGAATTCGGGAGGAGTTTGGCCACGTTCTCATCCATGGGAGGGACTCTAAAGATGGCCTCAAAGTCCTCCTCAGCTACCTTGAGTAGACTTGAGACTCTATGTCCCGGGGCTGCCGTCCAAGGCAAGTGGCTAGTTCCCGCACCAGTCGGAACCCACCTCTCACGGATAAGGCTCGGAAGTTTCCAACCGTCCTGCACGGGTTGGTGACGACCCAGACCCCCCAGAGAAAGCACTCCAGGGTCAACCGGTTCAACCACCAGCCTGGTCAAGCCCAGCGTCTCCGCTAGCTCGTCCGTGGCTCGGCCGACCTGCTCTACTGACAAGTCGCCTATACCCGCCCGTGAGCTGATTGGAACAGCGCCCTCGGATGACTCCGACCCCGATGAGGACTCAACGGCATCGTCTGACGATGCATCGCCCAAATCAGAATCTTCCTCCTCCAGCTCGTGTGACGTACCGGCCTGCGGCTCGACACTGTCAACCCCATCGGGGCAAGACAACGCGGAAGGAGGGCGAGACACCGTGTGTGGAGCTCCTGACGAGCCTTGCGGCCAGCCAAGGTAAGCCTGACCTGGCCCCATGCCGTGCATAGGCTGTGGACTTGGGCCCTGCCAGTACGGTGTGTACGCGGGCGACCAAGGCGGCCAAGCTCCCTGAGGCATCCCATAGGGGTAGCTACCGCTACCTGGGGGGCCTTGGGACATGCCTGCCCACTGCTGATTAGGAGCCTGTGCAAACATTTGCCCAGGCCACCCGCTCGGTTGTGGAAGCATGTTCTGAGACGGCAACGTAGCCTGATAATGAGCCTGTCCAGGGACGTTCAAGAACGCCGCGTGGTTGGGTAACGGCGCAGCCTGCCCTATAGGCTGCTGCACATTACCGCCAAACACAGGTATCGCCCCGCTCGCCGAGCCGTACGGCCCGGCGCTAGCTACCGACCCCCCCCCCCCTGTTACGGGAGAAGGACGTCCGCCATCGCCTGCGGTACAGGTTCGTACCGCTGCGGTGGCATGACCTACCCCCTCAACGACACCCAAGGATGCCGCTGAAGAAGCAGTGTAGCTAACCCGCCCAGCTGCGCCCGAAGGCACTGCCGTGGCGTGAGCGGATCTCCCCCCTTGCGAGGGTGGATCCTGTGTCACACAGGCCGACATAATCGGCAACTCTTGCGTGCTAGCTAGTGCAATACTAGCCGGCGAGCTGACCAACGAAGCGTTGGCCAACAGCACAAGACCGTCACCCTCAGCCTCTGGCACCAGCGTCAAATGCCTGGTACCATCAGAATGGGTGGTGCCAGTCCCGCCTGGCGACAAGCTTGCGCTCGTCACCGTGGCAGGACCGACTGGTACGTGTCCAGGTTTCCCCGGTCTCGTACCGTCCAGGTGGAGCAGTCTTCCAGTACAGCTGGAACCGTCACCCGAACCTTCAGCCACCTTACTGGCTGGGGCCGGAGCCCCGCTAGCACCCATGCGTACGGAGTCGCCACCACCACGTGGTGTTGAGTCCATACGGGTACCCTTCCCTACCACACCACTCACCTTATCGGACGATTGCTGAACACCTAGTCCTGTCACTGTCTGCATGTGTATCAGCGCCGCTCGTCCCGCCTCAATCGAGTCCCAGTGCTGCGTCTGAAACCCGCTGCACATCTGGCATTGATTGGACTTACTACACTGTCGGTGACGGAAGCACCAGGGATGTGGATCCCATGCCATGTTCTGCACGCCACATGACGCCATAGAACAGCGGCGCTTACTCATGATTACTGCGGGACTTACAGGCCCGAGCAGTACAAGATATGGTAGAACACACGGTCCTATATAAAAATCACACAGACACAGTAATATATAATGTATATATATAAAACAGCTCTATACGAGCGTAGCTCTTTATGAGCGGTGGCTATGAATAATACACACGGACACGGTAAATAATGTATATATATGACAGCTCTATACGAGCGTAGCTCTTTATGAGCGGTGGCTATGAATAATACACGCAAATATATATATACAACGATATAATTAAATATCTATACGATAGGCCTATAACACTGCCGTACCCTCCTGAGCGGCGAGGCTGTGTTAGACAAAGTACCTATGGGAGACCTATATAAGATAACTATAAAATAGGTCTTAGATAATACCCAAAGGAGACCTAAAGTAGGACTACACTCAAGAAAACCGGAGAGATCTAAGTCAAATAAATAGTGAATGAACACTATAGCCGGTAGAACGACGATACTAATCTAAACTAAGATATGTACTAACGTCGCTAAATTTAGAAAAGGCTAAGATTTTCTTACCTTCTTTCCACCTGGCACAACTTAGCTCGCTCGACAATCAGCGAAAAACCGGAACCAGCAGCGGACGAACCCTGAGGTATTACCTGAGAACTCCCACGGCGGAACGTCTATTGCACGCTGGAAACGCTTTCCCCCCAATTATTATGAAAAACCCGAGTGAATTTGAATAACCTGATAAATATAAATATAGGGACTAACGACAGCAGGGGAGACACAAAGCCACACCCGTTATCAAGACTTACACTCTTTCACTGATATCACCTGTATAAGGAAGAAAGAGTCAAAGTCAGCACCTATACCAAGCTATCCTGTATGGAGCTATGAACGACATAATGAAGCCCAACGTCATATATCTGACAAGGCGTCAAGGATATCTCTGACATAAACCTATGTCAGAAATAACCCCCAACCTACGTCATACCTGACGTGTAAAACCCACGTTCGACAACACTGTCAACGTGAGGGGCCTACCTACGTCAAACTTTGACGTAGACCGGCGTCATATCTAATGATGAATATCAAAACTGACGCCAGACTGACGTACAACCTACGACTAATAAACGTTATACCTGCGTCGTGATGAACGCCCCCGCGTATCATCAAAGTGACGTAACCCATATAACACAAAATGGACGTAGGGACGCCTATGAATGCCTCGACTTGTTTTTATAAACAAACAATGCCCGAGGGATTCATAGGGGAACATAGTAATGGACCTGAGAATAGACTCAGGCTCCCCCCACACATGTCGGTAATGGTAGCGACTAGTCTTTTTCTTATTAGAAAGACACACCGCTGCCCCGACAGACTCGAAGTATATTGCAACTCCGAGTGAATAATTAGATCCACGATCTTAACATCGTCCCTGAAAATCCCACCCGTTGGAAACCAACGCCTTAGGATACGGGGGATCTAATAATGAAGGCCGGCCAAGACCACCCCCTTCTGGGGTGGAAACGGACGGCCACCTTCCTAACTGAAAAACTAAAACAGCCAGGAGGCCAGGAGGGATGTGTAAGTTACTCGCAAAAATAGTAAACAACATGCTCATACTATTCCAACTAGAGCGAGTAACAAGGGGATGGAAGTCAAAGGAAGGAAGTATCAAAATTCGGAACCTCCGAATTCTGCTACCCCCGCACATGCGAGCGCACATGGCCAAAATCGCGGGAAAAACGGGAGTTAAAACCAGCGGTTTTATCTCCCGAAATCCCACGGACAGGCTCCTAATTGACTCCAGGGCTAATAACATACCCGTGGTAGGAATATTAGACAATCCTGGCCTTAGTGGCAGGCCTAAATTTCATTCTAAAAAGGAATCTCGGGAGAGGAAAATATAAACATGACCTGTATTGGCGAGACCCGATTCGAAAGAGGAAGTATGCTTGGCATTCTGGGTAGAGATGGGGAGCCCTCTGGAGGATGCTGTATAGGCACCTTCCAGCGGGTGGTAGTCAGAAGTTTAAATATTAAGTGTAATATTTGGGTAGGGTCCTTTTCCATCTAATAAATCGATGCAAATTGTCTAGCAACATTGGATTCCAAAATAAGCATCATCTGAGCCAATATGCAGTGTAATATGCCTTTAACTTGGCATCTAAAGCAAATTTGGTATTCTCACACCAAAGACCCAGATTTTTGCATGATCTGTACCCAAATGCGCTTTAAGTTCCACCCTTGCAATGAATCCGTTTCATATCCCCCTCCCCACAGTCTAGAATTGTAGACGCAGCTAATGATTGACATTCCGGTTGCGAACTTACATGTACACAATCGGCATCCTCTCACCAAAGACCCAATTTGTTTGCATGTTCTCTGTCCCAAATGCCCCTAGGTTCCAACCATTCACCCATATCCATTTCAAATTTGAATTGCCCCCTCCCCGGGCTACAATTAAGTGTAGACACAGCTACTAATTGACAGACACTCAGATTGCAAACCTACACAATCGAAGAGATTTGTATGCATCCATTACAAAATTCCCTCCGACCACAGTGATGCAAATCAGCAGTTAATACAGAAGGCTACTTCTAAATAGTTCCAACTACTTGCAATTTCAACTTGTCAGTACTATAACAGTAATATGCAGTTCTTTACTAGGGATTTTTTTTTGTATTGGCGTAACATGCCATTGAAATTAAGGGTAGGGTGGGTGGGATTTTTTTTTTAATTTAAATTTTGAAATTGTATACTATAAATTACTAAATTTGATATCACAGAGTCAAATAAGTCACAAAATATCATGATGCTGTTTGCAAAGATCATTTTTTTATTTGTTTTTGTTGATTTTTTTGTTTCTGTTTTTAAAATTCTACTACAAAAAATATAAATCAGGGGGTAAATAGGGTCAGGCGGGTTACGCCAATAGAACAATTTATTTTTTGGGCCAAAGGGTTAAAACATTTACAGGTTTTTGCTTTACACATTATGCTCCGGAACTCAATTTAATTCCTGAGTTTCTTCAATTATACTCTGGGTTGATTGTTGGGCCGCCATATTTTGTCAAAATTGTGCCATAAGTCACAAGCCTTAGAGCAGGGACATTATCAAGAGCGCCATCGCTTGATGGCTAGTTTATCTAGTCTCAATTTATTTTTGATTGACAGGTAACATCTTTTGTTCCTCTCAAGTGATTGTCCTAGACAAAAGTCACACGAGTCGATGTACGTACCCGAGTCATCAGGTACCCATCGTTTAAACCCCCATGATGCAACGATAGACTGTGGCTGTTAATCGACACATTGAAGTGTGTACGAACGAAATAGATGTCCTTAATTGTTAAGTGTCGTTTAAATCAAAATTAGATTCTTTAAGTGCAACAGCTTTTTAACTGCTTTTAGGCGAAAACTCTGTGTTAAAAACGCTTAAAATAGGAAATATAAAGCATTTTAAGCTTATGTTGAAATGTATAATGTTTTTTTCTTCCTTAATTTACATCGAATAGATTTAGCTCAGCGGTAAGGTGTCGGATTTGAAATCAGCGGGTTACGGGTTCGAATCCTATCACAGCATGTAGTTTTGTCAATGTTATTTTATTTCGTATTTATCGAGATTTTTTATCCTGAGACAAGTATACCTAAAGGGATAAGCGCCCATTCATACCATTCATGCGCAGTGATCCAGGTCTGATACTGCATAATTGCTTTTCACTATCGAAGTGATTATGTAACTCCCTGGTAAATGGGTCACGCACCTTTATTAATGCTAGCACATCCCATTGGTTTTATGTAGCGATCTTTTCAATCAGTGTTCAGGACTTGAAAGCGTGATCCAATTGATATGGTAATAATTGGTTTACATTACACGTAACACTTCAATAGTAAATAGTGGATGGCCAATCGATTATCATCATTCAATTTAATTTGTAGTACGACCTCGTTATTAGCGCCAGCGCGATATATTAATCCAGTCATTCAGTTTAGCGTCAGCGATATTGTAATCCAATCCAATGTCATTTCAAATAACCTGAACACGCTTTTAGTATGGGCTGGTTACGACAGATTTTGAAATTATAATTAAAACAATGTATTATAACATTGAAGTTAATAGTTTGTGTTTGCTTTAATACGAATTGAAACACCATGTGATCTTTTTATTTATGAAAAGATAAGTTTATGAGCTCGACCACATCGAAATATGTATTAATAGTCAATTAATTAATGGGTAAATAAATAGATAAATAAATGAATATATTAATTCATTAATTAGGTAAGTTATTAAATCCTTAGACAAACAAAGGAATAAATAAATATAATGTATAACATTAATGTTCAATTAATTGAAAATCAAATGAACACATCAAGATAGAAGAAAGTTTAAAAAAGAAGAAAATCAATATGAATAAATATCATTTAAAAAATTTAAAAAATGTAAATAGATTAAATAAATGAATAAATAAATAACGTAAAATAATATAAATAAATAACATTAAGAACTTCAATCAAGATTCGAACCTACGGCTTGTTGATTGAGAGTCTAAAGCTCTACCGACTGAGCTATTTCGAACCTCGTGATATCAATGTATTTTTACAATTTAATGTTTCGAATAACACATTACATCAATTTATTAAAATTGCGTGTGGTACAAATTATGTATGCAGCTTCAATTTTCTTCAGTGGGCATTCTGTTAAGAAAACAAACTCCCTTGTAGTAGAAAATAAGTTGAAAATGGATGCCCCTCCCCGAGAACCAACATGCAAAATGAACATATTTAGATAATATTTGTGTACATATTTTATCAAAGTCACATCATAGTTTATGTACCAAACTTTTTTTAAGACAGTAGATTTCATGCCGAATTACATTTCTGATAATAAATCATGAATATTGTCTGAGTTACAGGGCGATACGATTCATAATTACTTCAAAATCATAAGTAAAATAAAGACAAAAAAAGGTGACTCCAGTGAGATTCGAACTCACGCGCAAAAGTTTCCATTAGACCACCGCCTTAGACCACTCGGCCACAGTGACAGTTCCCGATTACAGCGGCAGAGAATTAACAAATACCAAATACTTATTTGAATGTCGTTATTTCCCAATGACCATAAAATCTGTCCGAGCCAGGGATAGAATATTTTGAAACAACGTGTTATTACACAAAGGCAACTGATTTTTCTTAATCCTTACAGTTGTAAGTTTGGGCTGATTTCCATTAAAAATCCAAAAAGGTCCCTCCCGGTCAATCAATTGCACGAGAACATTATTATCCCAAAGCTCGCGGCAAACCAGACATTATGCAATTCAAATGTTAATCAGTAAATCAAACAGAAAAGTTAATGTCTACTTCACGGAATTATAATCCCTAAATCGATAGCACTGTCAGACATCAATGACTTATCTCAATACTACATATTCGTAACATTATCTCAATCAATAACATTGAATAGAGACTGGCCTTGCGTTACATTGCATCACGGTGTATTTTGATGAGCAGCGACGACTCGGGTAGAAAGTGAATCAAAAGAAATCAATCATGGGTCATTCATCGATATTACAGACCATTCAGTTTATTCTTGGGATTGACGCGGGATATTTGAAAGGAGAGTAAACTCGCATGATTATGAAATGGGCTTTTTACTTCTGGTAGTTTTGGTGAACAAAGTTTAGTTATTCTAATATCACTACATTAGACGTTGTATTACCTGGACTGTTTTCAAATGAGAATAAAATATAACTTGAGTATATAAGGAAGTACGGAATTCTAAAAATAAATATGATATGAACGTAATTCATTGAGAAAATAAGCTTTGAATCTTACTCGTACTTGTTTCATAGACTTTAAAACATCTTACTATCATGGAATAATAATTCCGTAATTGCTATTTCAATATTTTATCTAACACTCCTATAGATAGTGATATCTGATGGGCTATTTCTCTAATATTTCAACATTTTGGAACATAATGATCATTTAAATTTAGCGAAGATAGACTACATCCCCTGTTATTATACTTAAATATTAAGATGAAGCAGACAAAGCAACGCCCTATAGCGTCACTAGGCGGCGTTGATATTGCAGTTTATATCAAGGAGGCGTGACCACAGTACCTTTCCGGTTCATGAATATTCACGAACACACAGTTTGAACGTCGAAGAGGGCGCTCGTAATAATGTCCAATTTTTACCTTGTGTAAGGCTTGTGAAGTTTTAAAATGGCGTTGCTGTAAACATGGAAGTGAAAATCACATTTTAGGGAGCTACAAGTGTAAAATGCATAGATTTGGCAAACTAAACCACTTTTCAAGTGAATCTCCACTTCAAAATTGCATATAATGTAAGAGTAATTTAGCAGACAGTAAGCTTATTGTCATCTTGGCGATACAGATTATTTTTCAATAATAGGATTCAGGAATGTAATTTTTGTTCTAGAGACCTTTTTTTTGGGGGGGGGGGCGGGACTCAAAATTGTTGAGCGGGACTCAAAACGTTTGGGCAAGACCCAACATTTTCAGGATGGACTCTTCTTGAAACTCCCTCCCATCCCTGGCTACTTATTACTGCTGGGTATTTATTAAAGTTAATGTGAATCCAAATTCAAACAATTATTTTTGGAGTAAGTGACAGCTTCACTATATAATGCAGAAAGGAATATTATGAGTTACAAAATCCCTCATTTAATTATCAAATCATTAGTTGATCGTGGGGCCATCACCTATAGGTGTGCTAGATGGTTCTGTGAAACTCTGTGAAAGGAGTAATCAGAGAATACATGTATGTCAGCAGGACTAGCACTATAATTTTGGATTGTAAATACTGCCAGTAAAAAGGTTCTGGTTTATTTACCTAAATAGTTTCATAAATCTACTTTAAAAAAGTAAACCGCAGAGCTAACACTAGTGCCGCCAATATTGTCTGATATATGCATATGTATCTATTTGAAATCACTTCCAATATTTTATAACAGTCAATATTTAGATAACATTGAGACTTTCCAAATAGGTTATCCATTATGCAGGTAGCTAAGTAACCCCCTTGAATGTCAACAAGTTTATCAATATTCATTGAACTCGAAGGTATGAAATTATCAGAATATTTTGCCAAAATCCACCTGTGAAATATTTATATTATTTTTATATTTGTGTCAGTTTGGAAAGGGCTTTTTATTAAAAAGACTCAAATAATATTTGACTCAGGTATGTAAAACTTTAAAGACATAGGTCCACTTCGACCAGTTCACCCTGGGTGAACGGAGTTAAGCTGGAGAAATCTCAACCATGAGATATTCCCAAAGGATCTGGCTGGTAAGAGTGGTAAGAGCTGGTAAGAGTTTTAAAATTCATATGGAGTGAAATTTAAGTTCATTTGTGATATATCATACTTTGATATGATTTTAGGTAAATAAATGCATTTGTGTTGTTTCGAGAGAAATTAGACAAATCAATGCACGCATGCTGATGTTGACATGTGAATAATGGCACAATCCTGCAGGGGGAGTGTTATTGTGAGCACATCAAGATTTGCGAAAGTGCATTGATTTGTCTAATTTTTCAAGAAAAAAACATACGCATGTATTGACCTAATTCCTACATTCACAATTTGAGCAAAATTTTGATCTATAATGAAAATACCAATAAAAAAGTGGAAATAAGTTTGCTGAAAATACCAATAAAAACGTGGTAACAAATTTGATAACACCTACAGTGAAAATCTGTAAACCCTCGGTTCCTGAACAAAGAATCAAAACAAAGCGTGTGGTGCACTAATTGAACGGCACACTTTCATATGCACTCCGCAGATGGATTTAGTTTTTTGTGATTTCTGATTGGTTCGACACTACTAAGAGTGTATGAATATCATTTACTGCATGACTCAAATTTCTGTGCAATTGGTCTTTGTGTGAAAGAAAATAATCATTAACAAATTATTTTACACATTTTACATAACATGACTTCAAACGAACTTTGACTTTTAAACTCATTCACATGTAAAGTTTCCCATTTAACATCTTTCACCAAATTTTCTTAAAAATTTGACTTTGTATAAAAGAAAAGAAAATGAATATTTGCATTGTTATTGAGCAATTCACTGGACAGGAGAGGAATCAAGGTTTCCCATTATATTCTGTTTAGAAAAAATTAATTGTTTGGATTTTAATGCGCTTTGCCTCATCAGTTTATTTGTGGGAAAATGCGGGAAAATGCAGGAATTATGCCAATGAGTAGTAAGATTACATGACTTCAATTAAGGCAAAAAAAGAAGAAAAAGTTGACTTGCCCTCTCAGGGTCAAAGTAAGGGTCGGACGGTCTGACTTTTTTTTTTTTTTAATTTTTGAAAATTTACTGCACAAAAACACGTTTTAAAGAAGAAAAAATTGTTGATTTTTTGATTTTTTTTCTTCTTTGATTTTTAAACAAGCAGATACTACTCATTTTCTACTTTCTTTATTGTTATGTGCTTCTTTCAATTTTGTCTTCTTTTTTTTTTGAAAAAAAAAAAAAAAAAAAAATAGCGACCCTAGATTTCCGAAAATTCGGGTCGGTCGGAAAGGGCAAGTCAACTCTTTTTTTTGTTTGCCTAAAAGAGTAGTGGGGTGTTTATTGGTGATGTTGTTTGTTTGTTTGTTTTGGTGGGGTTAGAGGGGGGAGCATGTTATAGATAAATCTGTCAACCTGTATTTCCTGCCTAGTAGAAATATGCATGACATTTCTGTCCCAGGATGGCAAAATACTCTACTGAAATACCTGTTGCTTAAATAACCAAATGAAATGTATTATGTTAATGATAACCGCAAATGAACAACCTGAATACTCAAAGAGGTCATAGTTAAATATTTCTCAATTGAAGCTTCTTACGATGAATAAATACATAGACTTATACAAGAGTGTGATATAAATGGAGTCTACTCATCCCACAGAGTTTTCCAAGGAACATTTACATATTTTGACAATCATCTTTTTAAACTCTTTTACTAGTTAACATTTTACATAAGGCGACATAAAAAACACACTTTGTTTTACGGGGGGAAGGACCTGTCAAGTAGGGTCAGTCGGTCGAGTGATTTTTTTTTAATCTTTTTATTTTCTTACCACCTAAAATGTCACCAAAATCTGCAAACATCAGGATTTTTTTTTTAATTTGTGAAAAAAAATGTTTCGACATATTTTCGGCCATAAAACCAAATTCAATAATTCAAAAACATAGGCTTAATGTTGCTTATAAAACATGGTAGTTTATATACATCATGTGTAAAAATTGACTTGTTCAAAAATGCTTTCTCAGATCAGTCCGCCACAATTTGAAAAATGTGTACAACTTCATCTAAATCAGGGCTTGAACTTCAGATGTACGTCTTTATGTACGGTTATACTAATAGACACATTTAATATAAAATATCATTAAAATACTAATTTCGCACTGAATTTGGCAATATTTTCGCACTTTATACCAAAACACTAAGTCCGACTGTATTAAAATCCTCAAATTGCCTGAAACCACAGAAAAGGTTCGTTTTCCTATCAATACTTCTCCCCATTGAATTTCACCACCTAACTACCGAGATATGATTAATTCAGTAACAAGCAGTAGCGTAGCCAGTGGGGGGCAGGGGGGCAGACTGCCCCCCCCCCCCCCCCCCCCGGACACCTAAAATGGGGATGGCGAAAGCGGAAAAATGGGGACGAGAAGAAGGGGAGAAAGGAGAGAAAGAAGGGGGAAGGAGAGGGAGAAAGAGAAAGGGGGAGGAGAGGGAGAAAGAGAAGGGAAAGGGGAAGGAGAGGGAGAAAGAGAAGGGAAAGGGGAAGGAGAGGGGAAAGAGAAGAGAAATGGGGACGAGAAATTGTTCATGTAGTACATTTACTGTGCGATTTTTTTTGACTGTGCACATTTTTTTGACCTCACCCACCCCCCCCCCCCCCCCCCCCCCCCCCCCCCCCCCCCCCCCCCTATGATATTTACTTTTTTTCACCAACGAAAACGGTCGGGACCGACCGTGGTCGGATGAGGATCAGCTGGGACTATATGTTAGTCCCAGCTGTATATATCACCAACCTCGCTACATTAACAATGGATTTTGTGGAACCCTTTGGATCTTGTGCTTTTTCGTAAATATGTTATAATTCTGGTTTATAATTGTATTGACATGAAGAACATTTACCAAGTATAAAACAGGGTTTACACATTTATATCTAATTTAACTTTTCAATCAAAAAGTATTTGTACTGATTTTTCGAAAACGGGACCTGAATATTTTGACTCGCCCTGTATCTTGTTCAGCTTTCTTGAATGTGGTAGAACCTAATCATTTGATATTTTCGGATTTTTTATGATTGAATGATAAATTGCCATTTAGATTGACAGGCGGTCATTTTGGTGAGGGAGCTTTTAAAGGAGTTGAATGATACTGGCTGTCCCAAAATGATTAGCACCTATCGATGCCCAAAGTTCATAAAAAAAAATTCATCATGAAAATCAATGAGATAGGTCCGTTGTTTTTTCATCATCTTTGATATACGCCCCACGATCTCAATGATTTTTCATGATGAAACAAATTCATGAAATTTAGGCAGTGATGGGTAAGCCCCCCCCCCCCACGATCTGGATGAATTTGCCTGTTATTTTATTTTATTTATTTATTTATTTGCATGTACACTTTTGCAGCAGTGGCATGCATCAGTCTTCTCGAATGATGCACCCTTAAATCATTATTTAGAACATAGAAACAATAATGGCAGGATATACAATGTTTACATGATATGACGATATGATAAGGCCAAACAAAATAAAAGGTTCGTCTCAACATGCTCAAAGCTTGCGCGCGCATTGGTTTTGAAATGCCAAAATACCGCGTCTGAAATGCAGAAAATTGTCAAATCAGTTGGTTTTTTTCCCTACAAATTTTTATTTCGAGTTTTTATTAAAAATATCAGCAGATTTTCCTTTTCTCAAACTTTTACATGACTCAGTTCTTCAAAAAACGCTGCACAATTGTTCTTATACACAACTACATCACAATATTCATTTCAAATAGAAAAAATAAATATCAGAAAGTGTCAACGGTTGCAAATAGTAAGAGTAAAAATTGCCACACAAATAAAAAAAATGTAAAAAACATAAAAAATGGAAGACAAAAAACAGCGCGCGTCGCCCGATTTTGAAGCCTTCGCAAGCTTTGAGACAAACTTTTTTGTTTTGTTTGGCCTAACATACAATCATTACGTCTCTGTTCTGTCAAAACCTTGCATCTCCATCTGGCCCTTCAGCATGTATAAAGTAATACTTCATATGTATAACCTTTGGGCAGTCCTCGCTAAGCATGTTCAAGGGGCCAAAAACCACATCTATCAAAACTTATGATCTTGCCCCTGAACATGTATAAAACAACACTTCCTGTGCATAACCGTTGGACAGGTTTACTTTAGGCCTAAATATTGAAAGGCTATTACAAAAATACAAGGTTTTTGACGGAAGGAACACGATAATTCTCTTAACACTCTCCATGCTGCTGATTTTTCAGAAACCTTTCCCAACTTTCAAACTGATCTCAATTGCCAAAGGGAAAAAAAGATTACAGAGGTCCTTAACTTCACAGCATACTCATCACTTTTAAGTAGCTTGGGAAAATTAACCAATATGTAGTTTCATTAGGCAAAAAAAAATGTTTGGTTGTCCTCGACCGCCCGCAAGTCACTTTAGGGCCGCCTCATTTTTTATATATTTTTTAAACCAAAAATAAATCAAAAAATCAAAGTCCAAAACATGACATTGGACAGGGCCGTCAGAAGAGGGGGGGGGGTGCGTTGGGTGCGGACGCACCCCCCTTGAAAATCTCTTCTTTTTTTAAATTCTTTTTTTAGGGTAACATGTTGTTTTATGAATGGAAAATGGGGTCAACGATGGCAAGATACATGAAAATTGTGTCCTAAATTCGCTGTAATGCTCAGAGCTTCCGGGGCTTCGCCCCCTGGACCCCCACCAGGGGCCCTAAGGCGGGCCCCTGGTGGGCGCTCGCATCGTCAGCGTGCTGCAGCACTAACACTCTGACGTCATACTACTACTTCTTGTAAAAAATCGTGAAAACGCACCCCCCTTTCCGGTAAAAAAATCGTGAAAACGCACCCCCCTTTCCGGTAAAAAAATCGTGAAAACGCACCCCCCTTGGGCAAAAGTTGGTGACGGCCCTGTTGGATTACCCATATTTGACCCGAAATAACCCACATAATACCCCATGACCCATAGCATAGCACTGGTAATTTATAGCTTCATTTATTCTGATCAAAATTATGATTTTTGAGAACCGTTGTCTGTTTAAAAATACAATTTATTTCTAAAGCAACAACATCTAAATTCAATGTTAACTAAATATGGCAATAGAAGTGTTGCCTGTCGCATGATATAATATTAGAAATATTTATAAATATTTGTACAATAACGTAAATAATTTATTTTGATTTTTAAACATTTATTTTGAAATTCAAGTAAATAAAATGACTGCTTCAGTTCTAATAAAAGATGATCATGTAAGGCCAAATTAAATTAATTGTTTGTCTCAAAGCTCCCGCGCGCGTTAGTTTATTGATGCGCATTAGAAAAACAAATATCTGAAAAAAAAACTTCTTTTTTTTCTTTACTTTTTTTCAACAACAAAAAAAAAAATCCAAAGATTTCACCGATTTTTCAGATTTTCATTGATCACATCATCTTAAATACAAAAGTTCACTTTTACAAGGATTTCAATATTTTATATTTAAAAAAAAAAATGAAAAAATGAAAAAAACCGCATTCCGCATTAGTTTTACAACAGGAGAGGAGCTTTGAGACAAACAATTAATTTAATTTGGCCTAAGCATGATGGATATTAAAGGCATATTATGTGATCTTTTCCAGAGAGCGCCCTCTATTCATTATTTTTTTTTAGAAAGTAGATTTTCTTGCAGATTTACATTTCTGATCATAAATCATACATACATTCCAAGTTACAGAGCGATACGATTCCTAATTACCTCAAAATCATGGTTTTAGAGTGAATTTAGAGTGAAAATAATAAAGTGTCGGATAATCCGACAGTTTATTTTCACTCTAAAATCATGATTTTGAAGTAATTAAGAATCGTATCGCCCTGTAACTTGGAATGTATGTACGATTTATGATCAGAAATGTAAATCTGCAAGAAAATCTTCTTTCAATTTTTTTTCGATGTTGAGGGCGTTCTCTGGAAAGATCACATTATATACCTTTAACACATGTTTTGAATGCATCTCAATATCTTTAATGCACCAGTTTACCATTTGTCCTTACCAGATCACATGAAGGTCAAACTAGAATAGAACATTTTCTGACTTGAATTTCCACACCAAAAAGAATCAAATATTTGTTTATTATTCTATATTGTTACATAAAGTAACAGGCAATTCACATATCTTACCATAATAAATGATAATTTACTGATTTTAGGTATTTTTTAAATGTTCAATGAAGTGTATGAAGTCTCTGTTGTTTGACCAGGGACTTCATATGATTAATTGCTTGACTTTCCCTTGAAATGACCTTGTGGCCTTTATTGTGTACTATTAGGTGACCGGTGAGAAATTGAGCAAGATCAGTCTGGTGTACTTAGCAGGTAGTGGCTACGTGAACTGGCAGCAATATAAACATGTATAAAGTCTTGACTCTTTGGGAAAGGATTTTAACGGTTCAATTGGCTCTTGAGACCGTGTTGTTATCTGTTACAGCAGATATTAATGTGTTCTAAAGACAAGGTCAATGGAGGGGGGGTGTAGTACACTTCGTCCAAAAGTTTTTTGTCCAAATACACTATGTCCAAGAATTTGGTCCAAACAAACTTTGGTCCAAAGAATTTTTTGTCCATTGTTTTTTTTGTACAATATTATTTAGGCCAATTTTGTTTTAGTACAATGCTATTTTGTCCAAAATTGTTTAAGCCAATTGTTTTGGTCCAAAGTTATTTTGGCCAACATTATTTAGGCCAATTTTTTTGGTCCAACGTTATTTTGGCCAACATTATTTAGGCCAAATTTTATTTTGATTAACGCTATTTTGGCCAACATTATTCGACTCTGTATCTTTCACTCTCACACATTAATGACTTATTTTTAATCAAGTCAACGTGTTGACATAATTACCTAATACTTTGAATGTTGAACAACACCCAAACCAAGCTGTATGTCATGTCTCCCCGTGCTGTAGGCCTAAGCTAATTATGATTTACCATAATAATTTTCTGTAATGAACCATATCTGAAGAACCAACCAAGATAAATGTACCATCTTCTCAGGATAATTTCAAAACTTACTGCTGATTAAGACTAAGCAAACAGAAATTATCTGAAACTTTAAATGTGGTTGAAAAATTACTTTGAACTTGGGTTAACTTTTTTTTGAACCACCAGGTATAATAAGGGGTCGTCCATAATTTTCGCCATTTTCAGTTACGTACAAAGCGTACGTAAGAGGGGGTGGTCGAAATATACCCCAACCGTACTTAACTTAAATGGCGATCTTGAGAGGCGGGATTTTGTTTTTAAAGTACAAAATAAAATAAAATTTCGCCATTTATTGCGTACGTAACTCGAGGGGGGGAGGGGGGGGGGTAAAAAGTTACGTACGCTCTGTACGTAAGGGACCGTTCATAAATACTTTGGTGGGGGGGGCTGGATAATTTATTTTTTTGTACATCGAAACTTTTTTAACCCCCCCTCTCGCCATGCCACAAACTTTTTTGACCCCCCCCCCCACCCCTCTCGCCATGCCACAAACTTTTTTGACCCCCCCCCCCCCCCCCCTGTATTACTGCCTGCACCTGAAACTTTCTTGTCCTCCGTTCATTGTTATCAAGTTCAGAGAAGATAGATAGGATATCTTGTTATGGGATTTATTTTTTGACCATGTATCATATTCTATTTTTGATGGACGCATCACATCTAGGAGGGCAGGTTGTAGAATCTAGAGTGAATCAGAACTCCCACTTCAATTGCAGGTATCTTTGGTTTAGTGCCATGGTTTTTAATCCCCTGAATAACTTCACATATTTATGCACAGAGCTCTGTTTTTGAAACCAATTATGATGCTCCCTCCAATTATATATCCTGGCTTTAAAGTATATGTTTTTGGTATTGACATGAATTTGGCCTTCATTCTTTTTTAGCTGGGCTAGTACATAAAAATAGGCGCGTAGACATCTGCGCGCGCAGCGCGCCAAAAATAATTAGCTATTTTTACATTGATTTATGAACTTTCCGTAAATAATGTGCATACAGGTAAAGCAGGGGTTTGGGGCGAAGCCCCCAGAAAATTATAAATCAGAATCAGAACTCCTACTTCAATTGCAGGTATCTTTGGTTTAGTGCCATGGTCTTTAATCCCATGAATAACTTCACATATTTATGCACGGATCTGTTTTTGAAACTAATTAGGATGCTCCCTCCAATTATATATCCTGGCTTTTAATATGTTTTTGCTATTGACATGAATTTGCTCTTTATTCTTTTTTAGCTGGGCTAGTACATACAAATTGGCCCGTAGACATCTGCGCGCATAGCGCGCCAAAAAATTAGCTATTTTTACATTGATTTATGAACTTTCCCTAAATAATGTGCATACAGGTAAAGCAGGGGTTGGGGGCGAAGCCCCAGAAAATTTTGGAAACTAATAAGTGTTTTAAACTTTTTGACCCCCCCTCTGTTGGGGTTTTCAAAAACTTTTTTGACCCCCCCTTTGCAGAGTATCAAAACTTTTTGGGCCCCCCCCCCTATAATTATCCAGCCCCCCCTACCAAAGTATTTATGAACGCTCCCTAAGTGAAAATGGCTATAATTTTGGACGACCCCTAACATTATAAGGTTAATAATAACAGTAACTTAGGTAAGTTTTTGAAGGTGAATTTTCATGTAAGATGATGATACAAAAAGTATTGGAAACTAATTTTCTTTAAAAAAATCTTAAATTAAAAAAAAAAATAGTTGTTGTTGTTTTAAAGTTTTATTTTACCTATTTAAATCCCTAGTTCACATTTATCAACATCCGACGGATTTTCACAGATCGCATCACATATTGTAAGAGCAAACGGACCTCTCAGGTCGGTCGGGCCTGTGAACAACAGAATCTTTTTCGTCACCTTATAGCTGCGTTTCAGCCCGGGGGTGGGGGGGGGGGGGTCAGTGAACATACCAAGCAGGTACACGTGCGCGTCCAAGCACCTCTGAAATGGACCCTAAATGGCGTAAACCAGAACACTATTTTGATACCCCTAAAATGGCGTAACACATACAAACCCTACCCTATAAACGGCGTTACCAACACTCAATAATGCAGCCCTAAATGGCGTAATATAGTAATGCTCAAAATAATCTTAATTCATAATCATGTGACATTCATACAGATTATGTATGTAATATGCATGATGTAGAATGCATGCAAAATAATGTCCACACTTGTGACAATGCATGTTTATTGAAAAGTCACATACAACAATTAGTACCCCTTAAACGTCGATACCTCGATGCTGTAATGGATACCCAAGAGTGCGATTCCCCCTAAAAAGTACCCCTTTTTCAGAAAGACGTCGACGACGTCGTGTGGTGAATTCTGGACCTTTTTCGACGTTTTTTTTGGACGCGGATGCGTACCCGCTTGTTCACTGACCCTCCCCCACCCCCCTGGGCGTTTCAGAACCTGTCATCACACACAATTATGTCAGGTTCAGCTTTTCACCCTTAATTTTCATTGCCTCGCCATGGTACTCATAATCTTTTTCATTGGGGCATATGATGTCTATCATGTGCAAACAACGTGGCTGTGTCCTCTTCTCAAACTCATAGAATATCTGTAAGTAACCATCCACATAGTTCTTATGTGTAGAACAGTCCAATGCCGGGAATGCAATGGATCGCATGCCTTCTCTATTAGCTGAACGTAGAGCTCTCTGGATGGCGCTCATGAACTTGGCAAATTCTTCAAAGACATGAACATGAAAGATGGCCTTGTATGGCAACCTTCCAGCGTTTGTCATCACAACTCCATAGGCGACATACTTAGTCTCAACTTGAAGACGTCTTGCATCATACTCTTGCTTAATTGGTGCACCCGCTGCCTGTAGGATGCCCATCCGACCATAGATATCATCAGTGTATACAAAGTTTACAATGCTATTGGTGTTTTCAAGCTTGGTGATGTCGTCTTTGCAGAGCTTTAATGTGACATCTGATCCATAGGCTCTGGATATTCCACCGGCAGCGGCATCTGGATAGTGACGATTTTCTATTTTACAAATGTAACCCATACGTTTAGCTGTAAATGTAATAGATATCAGGACTTATGTTATGACATGGCAAATAATATGTGCAGATTCTACACATAGTAATTATATATTAGAGATGAACCAATACATTCTTCCATAAGTGACGCTATGACAAAGACTGGGCAAGCAAGGGGGTGGCCGTATACACACGACATGATGCACAGTGCGCTTATTGCCTTCATGCACGCCCTCATTCTTCTGTATTCATTTGCTGCTGTAAGGAGGCTTCGCTAATTTGGAACTAATCAAACTATAGACTTGCTGTTGTGAATTTCATGTTCATAGCTGCAACCTGAGAAGAATACCTTAAGGGATAGGCAGCTCCGTGTATGTATTCAATTCTATGAACCAGCCCAGCTAACACACAACGTTCTTAAAACGTTCTTAAACGTTCTTACTCGTAGAACGTTCTTAGAACGTTTTAGAACGTTTTTAGAACGTTTTAGAACGTTTTTAGAACGTTGTGTGTTAGCTGGGAGGTCTCTTGCACGGCATTGTTCTCAAAACAACCCAAGCAGAACTAATCAAGACTATTCTTTTCTCATGTCAAGGCTGACAGCAAAATGTTAACTTTATTTGTTGGTTTTACTTCATTCTTTTCTTCCATCTTTTCTAACTTTCATTTCATTCAGCCAGCATGCTTATAAATAGGCTTTTTAAGCCTGGCCCGAGCAATTTGCTTGAGCATGGTCCCTTCAGGACCCAAGCGTGTATGTCCGTATGGACCGACCGTGTAAACAAACAAACAAAACCTACAAAACAGGCTGTGTGCATCCAAGGGCGTCCACAGACCCTTTTCATTGGGGGTGGGGGGCGGGGGGTGTAAAGGTCATCAATTGCCGACAGAGCCATTTGTGCCGACCCCCCCCCCCCCCCCCCCCCAAAAAAAAGAGAAGAAATCGGCTCTCTTCGCTCGCCGGAATTCATACACGCATATTTTAGTATGGACTGTATGGTCGGGGCGTCAATCAGTTTTCAGGCATGGGGGGGGGGGGGGGGGGGACACAAATTTGATACTGATAATTGAAATGTTAAAATAAAGCAGCGCGTAGCACTGATTGAATAGTTCTGGGGGAGCCAAGGGCGTATCCAGGACTGTTTTGATAGGGGGCACACATCCTCAAGCCATCTTGTTTATCTTAAATATTGAAACGTTGAAACTAATACAAAGTGCGCAAAAAGAAATTCAGTTTTTGAACTAAAATGGTCATGGAAAACTGTAATGAAGCGCGCAAAAATTGGCATTTCTAACACTCTGACATTTTTGACGGTTTGATATTGTATAGTTACACATATCAAGTCCTGATCCAAATCGTATGGTTTGAGAGCCATTATAATGTTAAAAGCTGTAGAAAATATGCGCGCAGAGCGCGCAAAATTTCAACGTTTTTGAACTAAAATGGTCATTGAAAACTGGTTGGAAGCCTTTTGATACTATAAATTAAGCTTAAATAAAGAAACATTGAAACTAATACGCGCGAAGCGCGCAAAATTTTGCATTTCTAACACCTAAAAGGCCCAGTATAACGTTTTTAACGTCACCCATATAATTGGTTTGGTTCTAGACCATTATAATGTTGATACCTGTAGAAAGAATGCGCGCAAAGCGCAAAAAGATTTTCAGTTTTTAAGCTAAAATGGTCATGGAAATCTTTCCTGAAGCCATCTTGTTCAGCTTGAATAATGAAACATTGAAACTAATACGCGCGAAGCGCGCAATATTTGGCATTTCTAAAACTAGAAGGGTCCAGTATGACGTTTTTAACGTCCCCCATATAATATTTGGTTTGGTTCGAGATCCATTATAATGTTGGAACCTGTAGAAAGAATGCGCGCAAAGCGCACAAAGATTTTCAATTTTTAAACTAAAATGGTCATGGAACACTTTCCTGAAGCCATCTTGTTTTTGTTGAATAATGCTAACAAAACATGGTCAAATGTTCAGTATAGATGGTGTGACCGGTGACGTCATGTATTTACAAATGGGACACCCTCTGTTTTGTTTTTTGCGTCTACGTCGCGGATATTAAGCGGCGCGTCTAGTATTACGCACGGGAAGATTCAGCGCGCGACGCAATGATCGAACAGCTGTCGCAGCATTTGAAAAGCGCGGAACTCCGCTTAAATTCCCGCCAAATAACCATGCACCTTTTCCTGACTCAAACTTACCAAAACAACAATTTTAAATCACCCAAAAGAACGGGAAATAATCGCTTCCGATTAGTAACTTATGATGGTAATGATAGAATACATATAAAAGTATAAAATAATAGAGAAATGTAAAATTCAATTTTTGAAACAAGTGCCGGGTTAACACTGCCCTTAAGCTAAATGTACCTCAATCATGGCAAAATTAGTGTAAAAACAACAACAAATTTTCGTGTGCTATGCGCACATTTGTTAGTCAGGAAAGTCTTGTTGGGTCACTAATATTTCTTGTAACTGTTTAATTTTGTTTCGTATGATATGACATGAATAGGAAAAGTGATGCAAACAACAATTTGGTGTTTGTTAGTTCAAATGTTTAATTTTTATTGATAAATATCAAGATTTGTTGTTAAAAACTTTATGCTTTACCTGTTTCTGCATCTTTATAGCCTTGATCTTTATCCGTGCTTCGTATCTTGTCAGATATACCAGACTGGTCCAGGTCCACCTTTTTAAATGCCTCAGAAATATGATAGTGACTATCCACATAAGCATTCTCTGGTGTACCTTCTCTATAATCACGAATGACTGTTATCCCCTCGGTGTTGGCTCGGCGCAATACTCTGTAAATAGCTTCTTGTATGTACTGTTGTGATTCTTCAAACACCTCAACATGGAATATGGCTTTGAATTGGATATCAACTCCATATTTTGAAATGAAACCGAATGACCCTCTTAGATTTCCAGCCCCAGTCTTTGTCAGCCCGTAGCCAAAGTAGGGCAGCTGAAATTGGAGACGTTTAGCATCATACTCTTGCATCACTTCATACCCTGCGAGTTCGAGGATTCCCATCCTGCCATAGATGTCATCCTTGGACACAAAATTGATGAACGCACCATCATGAATTGCATTTTTCTTGATGTTAATGAAGCTTAAGTTAACATAAATTATACATTCATATTTCCTGTAATGCTGATCAAAGTAGCTCTTGGCTTTCTTGTGTTCTGTGTCTTCTGGCTTCTGTAGATCTGGACAGCTCTGGCTTTGTCTCATAACACTGACTGCTGGAAGCAGATCATCATCTCCTTTCGGTTTTGATGAGCATCTCAGATGGTTTAATATGCGTCTCATAACACTGACTGCTGGAAGCAGATCATCATCCTCTAGATGTTTTGAGTTGCGTTTCCTTGTTTGCCTTTCCATAACGCTCAGGAACGTGTCTAATTTGTAGAAATTTGATGTTGACATAATGTAAGTGATGTAGACTTGTACTTGATTCAATCAAACATTCAATACTTTAGTCATATGGGTTTCACTGTTGTACAAGAGCTGAACAAACGTGGCAAAAATATTTGGTGATTTAATATACAATTGAAACAAACTAACTGAAACGGCGTATCGTGTGAAGCGCACACAACCATAGCATAATTATCTTGTTCTGCATGCGTATTGGGTTTTTTCTTGTTAATTTTTAATTATAGACTATAGTTGTTGTATTGGGAAACCCCAGTGTGTGTCAGTGTATAGGAAAAACCATTTGCAATAGGGACTTTTTGTATTATTGTGTATTGTGGTATGAAGGTCATGCATGTCAAATCCATGGTTAAATGGGCAAGCAGAATGGATGATTGATGCGCCAGAAAAAATAAATTGTTTGTTTGTTTGTGGGGCTTCTCGAAACCTACCGATTGGCACTGTCGGTTCATTTGACAAGATGAATCATGGAATTATGATGGTCAAAAGTACACAGGCGGAAAAAAAAAAAAATTTGGGTAGAAGTTTGTTTAAAGCAGAAATGTACCTCAATCATTGCACAAATAAATTTCAAGTCAAACATTTTTGCGCGCTGACTGCGCATTTCTTTCGTCGCCAAATTTATGTCGGTTAACTTTCAGTTCTTGCCCCCCCCCCCCCAATATGAAAAACCTAGTTACGCCACTGGATCGGGAGGCGTGGGTCGGCAAGATAAGGTTGAAACTTTTGTAGCTAATCCCCATCACGGGTCTCTCTCTCTATCCAAAAACCACATGAGATTTGTTAACAAGTTCTGAAACTAAAACAATGTATACAAAATTTGATGATTACAAATGAAAATCAGCCATGGTCAAAATAAATAAATAACAGTTTAAAGGTATATTATGTGATCTTTCCAGGGAACGCCCTCAACATCGAAAAAAAAATAGAAAGCAGATTTTCTTGCAGATTTACATTTCTGATCATAAATCATGCATACATTCAAAGTTACAGGGCGATACGATTCTTAATTACTTCAAAATCGTGGTTTTAGAGTGAAAATAAACTGTCGGAATCCCGACAGTTTATATTTTTCACTCTAAATTCACTCTAAAACCATGATTTTGAGGTAATTAGGAATCGTATCGCTGTGTAACTTGGAATGTACGTATGATTTATGATCGGAAATGTAAATCTGCAAGAAAATCTACTTTCCAAAAAAAAATGAATAGAGGGCGCTCTCTGGAAAAGATCACATAATATGCCTTTAATTGCCAGGAAATGAGTATTGTATCCCCACAATATTCTTTCCCCTTTCCTCACGACTACACTTCCCTGGTGGTGATATTAATTGCTTTGCCTAAAATGCTTTTTATTTTTTTCGTCAACTTTGTTCCTTTTTTCTCATTAGATATTTCTCTGGAGATATGATATACATTTATCAGATTTGAAAAAGCAATGGATTTGGATTGGAAGCAGCCATTTAACAAGGATGCTACTGATATTATTAGTTAACACTTTCCACACGGCTATTAGTTTTACTAAACACGTCAAAAGAAGTAAGTTCCCCTTTAGGGTTTCCCTTATATTTCCAAAACAATACATTGGAATGAAATGGGGTTTTCAGACAACTTTTGAAATGGGACATTCTGTCATTCAATACAAGCTCACTCAAGCATGACAGAACCTGTTGATTTGAAATTTTGGTCAAGTATTGGTATGAACCTCATAACAATTTGACAGAAAACCCATTTCAACCCAATGAATATTTTTGAAAATATAAGGGAAACCCTAAAGGGGAACTTACTTCTTTTGAAGTGTTTATATATACACAACAGATTTTTCAGAAACCTTTCCCAACTTTCAAGGTATATCTCAAAAAATACTGAACCAGTATATACTAGGCATGTTTGTATTTATTTCAATGCATTTCTCAACGTGATTCCAAATATGGTAATGGTATTTAATAATTTTGACATTTTTGAAACATTTTGTGACATTTTGAAATGTCATCTGCAGATGCCGCCGCATGGAAAGTAGAAACATTTTCAATGATATTAGTTTACATTTTCCAAATCATTTTGGATTTGTGTCATCAGAAATTCTAATAACTAGGGAATTTGGTAATTAAAATGTTGACATTTAAAAGTCAGATTAAGGCCGAGAGGTTGAAGACCTGTCTGTAAAACATCAATGATTTCCTATACCTAGTGCAACTTTGTTGTTGTTATGCGCGGTCATTGAAATCGCCGTAACTTTAAAAGTATCCATTCGATTTTGTTAAATGAGGTATCAAACTGTGGAGAAGAAATTTGCTCATTTAATGTATATCTCAGATTTTTGGTACCGATTATCTATTTTGAATTAGCCAGCCTAAAAGCACCTGGTCAGGGACTTTTTGTGCTAGGTCACAGCCTAGGTGTATGCCTGAAGTACCCTTAATCCCACTTCACTACAGATCTATAAGTGACATTTGCAGTTTTGTCAAAACTGTCTTCTTCAAATCCTAATGAACATCTTCCTCAGTGACACTCATTTTAAACTACTACTGGGTCATTCCACCACAATTCAACAAATGGATTACACCATCAAAAATAGATTTTGTTCATATTTCATATACTGGTAGATATTGATGAGATATGAAAAACCTGAAATTCTGAGGTCCTAATTCCGTTTAGTTTTCCCGTAGCGGCAATTTTAAATTTTAAGGGGGGTCGCCGAAATTCCGCAAAAAACACGCGTCGCGAAATGAAAGTCCATGTTGAGCGGCCATTATCTCAAGAAGTAAACCCCCTAGAATATTGAGATTTGGTTTCTATAACTAACTTTTTATGCTGATTCCAAAACTGTAATCAACAAAATTGTAGCATGTTCCAGTTTTAAATGACAAGGGCCTGAAAATGGGCCAAAGTCTGGTTTGGACCAATGTTCGGGGGTCCTAACGCAAAAAGTACAAATAATGTTATTATCCATTTTGGGGGGGATTGTAGTCTAGTAGTAGTACTAGCTATATATGCAGAGTTATGCACTGATTACACTTGTATCACTTGGATAAAGCCGTCCAAAAAATCTTTGAAAGTGTTTTTGACCCTAACTTGACCCCCCCCCGAAAACCAACGTCAGCAATATCGCACCATTTTTTTGTTTACATATGTTTAAGATATGTCTCTAATAAAAGTTATTTGAAAAGTGTCAGTTTGGTGTCAGAGTATCTTCATGGTCAGGCAACTCTTTTAAATTGGGGTATTTTACCCATTTTCTATTTATCATGACTGCTGAATTCGGCAACCCATTTCAGATTTTGACTAAGTATTTTTTTGGAAAAATGAATGTGCAATTTTTGTTCCCCATATCTTTCATAATGTCACAATTCTGTCACAGACATTTCTTGAGACACTTTTTCTTTAAAATGTTTCTCAAAATACAAAGAAAATTGTTTTTACAGTACTTGATTCAGTGTCAATTGAGTCAGTGTACTGTCAATTGTATAAGATTTCTGTATTTACATAAGTAAATGGAAATACAGAGCCCATAAGGCCACAAAAATGAAAAACTCTTTGAGTGAAAACAAGTTATTTGAGCTAGTGTAACGTGACACAAATTTAATATTCTATTGACTTTATGTTATATATACCATACATATTGTTGAACATCTCCCTTCATTCTGTAAGCAAAAATCACCATGAGCGTGTTTCTGCTGGGAAGAAACCGCTAATAAACGCTTAGTTTGCCCAGTAAAAACAGGCAGAACCCGGCAATAATCAGTATTTTTGGTAATCCCAAAAACCTTCACAAACCAGGTTTGGAACCGGCAATAATCGGCAATAAACCCATTAGAAACAGAAAGGCGATTCTTAGCGGTTTGCGCCGTGAACCGTGTCACGCTGGATTATACATATTATTGTGAAGCAATCTTTTTCAGGTGCGGTGGCATTGTTTAGTTTTACAAAAGGTCAAATGTTGTGGCCCATCGACTAGGATCGATAAACTTAGCGGTAACTTTTCGCGAGTAGAAACAGGGGGGATTAAAAACTGACCGATTGAAACTTAGCGTTTATTAGCATTTACTTTTTGCAGTGCCCCAGCAGAAACACGCTCCATGAGTAAACTCTTACCTAACTGATGATAGCACTTAGGCCTAAAAAAATAAATTGTTTGATTGGTGTAACCCGACCTACCCTTTTTTTACCGCCGACCCTAAACATTATTTTTTTGTGTGTGAGAAAAAGAAGAAAAAAACACCCAAAAAACAAATATGTGTCGGAGAAACAGTGAAAATGTGTGTTTGTGCCATTTGTTTATGTCTGTATGGTATATGTGTGCTGGTATATAAAATTTCATAGACGTTTTATAGATTTAAAAAAATCAAAAATAAATCTGACCTACCTACCCTATTTTTTTTCTATGTTACGCCAATCAAACCTCTTTTTTTTTAGGCCTTAGTCATTATTCATTATGTGAGTGTGATACACGAATATATTGCATGAGCTACACAAATATTGCATGTGCTAAAAAAATATTGCATGAGTCAAAGACAGTGCAATATTTGTATACGAGTGCAATATATTCTTGTAGCGAACAAAAATAAAGACATTCAATATGATTATTATTTATAATTGATAAAAATAAATCAGTTATCCCAAACTAACATTAATCTCAGCAAGATTGAAACGCCGATGTCAAAAATGTTCCCTTGCGCATCGGCACATATACTCACGCGCACATCTTCTGCGCCACACAATATTCAATCGCACACGGGTACTTTTTTATGGTGTACAATATTCAATACAGTTTTAGTGTACTGTTTGGGAGCCCCATATAAATAATAATGATCAATATTACCATGAAAAAAGTGAGAAGTCTGTAGTTTTACATAATATGTAATACAAAATGTGTCAAAAACCTACTAGATGAAGTCAATATAAATTTGGTCGATAAGAAATATCAAATCATGTTTTTGTGAAAATAAATTTGTTTTTGTTGAATTGGCTGCATAAACACTTTCTGAATACATGTAGGAAAATTGACATGAGAGTAAACCGATGCTTATAATACTGTAAAACTACTTAATCTCATGAGGTATTTAAATTTGCGAGGACCTTAAATTCAAAAAATTATATCCCTGCTAAAAAAAACATGGTAAAAGCTTAAAATCAGAAGAGTCAAATTTTGGAATAACAAAATTAAATCCTCGTGAAAAATGTGGGTTTTTGGTAATTCGTGAAATAAAGTACCTGCACATTTTAAGTGTTTAACAGTATCAGGCAAATATAACATAGTGTTGCTACCTGTGTAAAGTTCATTAAATGAACAGAGGGTTTAAATAAGGGTGGAAGAAATCAGTCCTGTTTATTTTCATCATTTTCAAAAATTTATGATATTTTATAAATTTACGTTGTCTTTATGGGGGTGGAACAAAACATTTCATGTTTCATTTTCAATCGGATAAATAGATTGATACATGTATATTATACAAGTTATCACTGTGCTACAATCATGGGAAAAAAGAGTTGAAACACTTGACACAACGTATCACACCCACCCTGTGCTCGCAATTCAGATCAAACTTGGAACAAAGCACTGTTTAATAGAAAGCAGAAGTCTGAACTTTCTTATATCCCCCCACCCCCAATCAATCAATGTTGGGGGAACTGCCAAGGCTTCTGAAATCATGACTCGGATCAACATTGCCTCGGGGGAGAGGGGCGCTTTTCCCCCTTAAATCAGACACAAAGTGTATCAACCTTTTTTTCCATGATTGTAGCTCTCAAATTCCACCATAGTCTTTGTATGTTTGAAGTTAAGAGGTGACTTCATATTAGTTGAGTAGTAGGTACTGTGGAAACTTTGGTTCTGAGACATTTTGAACAAGATCACTGCCCTACTTCATTCAACTTGCTAAGTACAGTGACCAGGGTTGTCACTAGCAAAAATTTAGTGCAGGCTAAATTTGAAACAAATTTGAATTAGATGACAATAATCAGTTTTTACAGCTGTTTTGTGGACCAATTTGTCATTTTTGTACCGTTGGAAAGGTCTGAAAAGTGCTGGTTAGTACCGACCAGTGTAGCTAGTGACAACCCTGACAGTGACACATCATAGAACAGTCTATTAAAATGATCTACGCTGCACTTACACCCGAGTGCCAGGATTCATCTTCTACAGCATGGGTACTGTCAAAACCTTGTATGTTTTTTTGGCCCTTCAGCAGGTATAAAGTAAAACTGTTCAACAGTTATGCATAGGAAGTGTTGCTTTATACATGTTCTGGGACAGATGCACTTATATGGTTTTGATAGAAGTGTTTCGGCCCTTGAACATGTTTAGAGCTGACTGCCCAAAGGTTATACGTAAGAAGGTATTCTTTATACATGCTGAAGGGCCGGATGGAGATACAAGGTTTTGACAGAACATCCAGTCATAACATTATGCACCCAATCATATTGCTTTACTGATTTTAACTGCAACCACCACTTGAGGCAGAAAAAGGTACACTGAGCCAAAAAAGAAACTTATAAAAAAAAAAACTTATAAAATTTAACAGATCACCAAATAAAATTCTGTGCATGAAAATGTACCAAATTTGGATACAATTATTACTGCAATGTATTGCTTCAAATGGCAGTCAATAACTAATTGTTTGCTTCAATGACACATGAGAAATGTGCACTGACCCTATGGTGATCTGTTAAAATTTTATAAGTTTCTTTTTTGGCTCAGTGTATATTGCCATATTACAGGCTGAACATAGGGTAGGTAGGGATTTCTTTGTTCAAACATTGATTTTCATATCTGAAAGTTCCATTTGACATGATTTAAATACATTTCATTTTTGCACTTCCCCAAATATCAAAAAGTACATGAAGCGCCTATTTTGAGAGCAGATAGGGTTATGTCAATATAATTTTGTTTTTTCCCTGAACTAAAAACTATCCCTTTTAATAATTTACTGGTGTATGAGCATTAGCACATTCTCCATCCAGGCAGAGGTTGGGGGATTGAAATCCCACACATTCATATGTTGGTCATTGTCTTTAGGACATTGTTTTTATTTTGGGTTGGCCTCGCCACCTTCTGGTACTTCCGGGGTCGGTTCTTCTGGTTTCATGGCTGGGAACAACAGTACCTCCTGTAAAGTGAAAAGTGAAGGTAATAGAAGAAAACATTTATTTACATATCCAAAGTAGTAAAGTTTAACAAATTAAAACTGTCGGTGCTTTCTTTCATTCTGTGCTGTGTGAAGGATGCACATGTTATCTCCTTAACTGTTACACTTTTACCATTAACTTCTGTCCATTTCGCATAACTGCTATGTTCACAGTTCAACAACAAAAAAGTTTCCCTTTAGATTATGGCTGATATTTTGTAATTTTCATCATAGATAATACAGCATTTTTTTTTTTTTTCATTCCAAAATTTTGTAATTTTCATCATAGATAAGGCCAAAAAAAAAAAATTGTTATGTTGTCCTCGACCGCCCGCTCGTCATTTTAGGGTCGCTCCGATTTTTTTTTTTTTTTTTTTCAGATTTTTTTTATAAAAAAAATCGTTGTGTTTTTTGTAAAAAATCGTATTTTTGTAAAAAAATAAATGTAAAAAAAATTATTAAAAAAAATTTCAGATTTTTTTTCCAGATTTTTTTCAGATTTTTTTAAAAACAGTTTAAATGGCATTAATATTAAATTAAGTGTTTATAGCATATATGTGCGGCTCTTAGAGTGATTTTAACTTCTTGTTGGCTGAACTTTGAGCTTCTGCTGGTAAAAGAAAATTTAAAAAAAAAATTTAAAAAAATCCGCCCGCCCGCCCCTCCTCTCTGAAAGCTGTCGAGGACAACATAACAAAAAAAAATTGTTGGCCTAACCCTAACTCTTCTACACCACACAGCAACTGTGCGGAAAAAATGTTTTTATAACCAGGCATGCAGGTTTTTGGGCTACAAAACGGACCCAGGCTATATAACGAGGCGAATATACTCGCCGAGTGTCGACTGACAGCCGTAGTGTAGTGGCTAGGATCTGGGCCCGGGTGCTGGAAGTTCGTGGTTCAAATCCGGGGGGGGGGGGGGTGGTCGGGTGACCTTTCTGGTGAATTTTGGGGGTCGGAAAAGAAATCTGTTGCCGTGTGGTGATCTAAATTTAGGGTTATTTCAATGCCGTAATGAGAAATATGTGCCCTCAATTTTGATACAAACTGGGATTTTTACATTTTTACAATTGCATTATTACACGTATGAACTTACAATTGTAAGGATTCACAAAAATCAGCCCACTTCGTACAACAAAACATCAATTCAAATATTCTTATATAGTTTAGGATCATGGGTCCATCTGGTCCTGGTCTACGCTGACACAAACCAAAATGTTCTTTGAAGTTGGTAGAATTACAACCTAAAGTGGACATCCTTGCCAACGTGGATGGTTATCTGGTTAATTGACCTTTGACCTTGATTTAAGGTAGAAGGTCACATGTTTTTCAATGTGTTTCAAAACCATGCTCCCCAGCTATAGACAGTCTCAATAAAAATATGCTGGGCATAAGGCTGCTTTTGTGATTTCATGAGTGGCAACAGCAAAAATGACCATTGTTAATGTTCATCTTGAATTCTAAAGTAAATTATATAACAAACAAAAAATCTTCAACACTACTGCAGACTCTCCTCTCCTCTATAGTTAACAAGCACTTTTGATATTATTCTACATTGCACTGATTGCAGGGCACAATTCTTATAAATCAACACATGCACAGACAAGGCCGGACTGCCATAATTTAATCAATCACATAAAAGCCAATGTCTTTCCGGGGGAGGGGGGGGGGGGGGGATTTTTGTGGTAAAGGAGGCAGCCTTGGTGCAGGAGCTCCATAACTCTTACACATTCTCTAGGTTTCCTAATTTTTCTAAAATGTTTGATTTGAATGGCTTTTTGATGGAGCCACTAATCCTGCTATTTATTTGTCCTAATATTTGTTTTCCTACCTTAAAATCTTAGTATATTTATCAACCGTCTTAAACGAAAGAGTAATTTGTAAATTATCCATATTCAAAATATTCGGGGTTTTTTATTTATTTTTTAATATAGGCTGTATTAGATTAAATATTCAAGAAATATGTTTTTATAATGTTATTTTAGGTGTATTATGTACCATGTTGTATCAACTTTTTCACGGCCTCGGTGAAAAACAGCAATTTTATGTTGACCTGTGTATCGTGAATAAATAAAGATTATGTATGTAAAAATCATCTATTTTCAGTCTGTTCATAATTTGCAATTGGACCAATTTTTATAGAAAATTTGGCATCTTCAATAATGGACACTTAGGCCAAACAAAGAAGATTGTCTGTTTCAGAAGCCCGCCCGCATTGGTACGTGAAATGAGCTACGGCACGTAGGTCTACGCACTGAGGCCTAAACATTGTTTTTAAAAGGTCTCTGTAAGCTTGGATTAGCAACAACAACAAAAAATAGCATACCTCATAGCCTTTTTTCTAAAAATAAATAAAATTGCACAGTACTTAACTAAATTTTTTTGCCAATGCTTCTGAGACAGTCCTGCTTCTTTGTTTGGCCTTACTTGTGCTGTTTGCCAATAAAAGATCAACAGTGTAGCACATCCTGAATACATTACCTACAACTCCCCCCCCCCCCCCCCCCCCCCCCCCCCCCCCAGTGTAAGATTCTCCTATACAATTTTGATCAGCAGCAATATTGTGTTAGCTACCCCTACAAAACACAACCAGCCAATGTGATTTGAAATCAATGATACTCGTAATGAAATAGTAATAAAGTCAGTGTGGCTTTTAACTGTCGTAACCAATTATTGTCTGTGCCCTGAAGAAGCAGGAGCAATACAACTGTTGCTTAGCAACCAGTGTTAGACATTTAGCTTATTCCATATAAAACAGGCTCGCCTTGCAAATTGATTTTAAATTTGATGACCCAATCAAATTATATTTTCCCATCAAAATTATATTTATATTGCCAAGACTAATTACGTTAATCAAATGAGTGTGTCAGTTTGTATAATGCGGCAGACATCTTGTCAGCTGTTGGCTAGATTTAGTAAATTAGGGGGGAAAGGAGTTCAGTCTATAGGCTTATCCCCCTTCCTCACATATATTTTAACAAGACAAATACATGACTGTTTGTCATATAAAAATAATTGTTTGATACATATCCAATCAGCGCATAATCTGAAAATTCAATATTTTTATTTTCCAAGGTTTCAAATATTTTGCTATTTTACATTTGATTTTTGACATCATTTATATGGAAAAAATGATTTTTTTGTTGTTGTTGACTATTTTGAAAAATGTTGAACTTTTAAGGGTGTTCCTACGGCTTGAAAAAAATCTTGATATTCAAGTATAAGGTAGAGCTGGTTGAGTACAACAAAAAAGTCTTTTACTGGATGTGAATCGGGTGCACGGTTCAACAGATATAACCATTTGAAGTCATTTTGAATTCTTTTGTTTTGTATTGTTTTTCGGCCAACAGAGGGCAGTCTATTTTCTTTTGTTTTTATTGTTTTTTTGACTCCCTAGGTAAAATTTTCTATGAAAATTTAGTTTTTTGTTTTTGCTCTAAATATTTATTAAAAACTCCTATAGACTCCCGCAGCACAGGAAATAAGGAGAGTAGTATAACCAACATATACACCAAGTGGTAATACATTTGAGAAAGTGCATGAACTTGAAAAAAATAATTAAGTGCATTAATTAGCCTCATTTTTCAATGACCTAAAGCTTCCTTATTTTAAAATGATTATTTTGTACATATTTTATTTTATAAATATTTTACAATTTTCAAAACAATGTGTATAATTTATTTTTTTTAACTCGTAAAACTGAGGGGAACTGAGACAGACTGTTAACATCTAAAATGCATTTGTGCAATAAAAGCATATTAATTGGATGGTATGAAATTTCTAGCTGCACACCTTGACAAATTGAAAACAACTGCAGGCATGCTTTCATTTATAAAAACAAATACTGTGAAGATATTGTCAGTAATTCTCCTTCACCTATTTAAAGAGAGTTTAGTGTTTATTATTACGTTCAAGGTGACTTCTGATTGAAAATCTGTAAGTCCAGAAAACCTTTTAAACAATTTGATGGAATAAAAGTACCCTTGATCTCTTAAAGGTAGATGACCCGATCACATTTTCGTAACACAGAATTATTTCAAACATACGGAGATTTTCATATCGTATGAAAGCTCGTATTTTTCTCATCATCATACTGAAATTTGACATCCTAAATCGGTATAATTACGGAGAAATCGATGAAATAACGTCGAATTACCGCGAGTGGTGGTAACCACCGATATAGTTTGTGTACTACTCAATGGGTACAGTTCACAGCATCTTGTGCGTCTAAAATAAGAACCATTAGAGCTATGCAACTCAAACTTTGGAACACGACTTTTTTAAGGATGACCTTTCATGTAGAATAGAAAACTTCAAGTTGAAAATCGGGTCATCTACCTTTAACCCCATGTGGTTCAAAGGAAGGGTTTCATACTAAATGTGCAAATAGCTATCACCTAGACTAAGGTCACGAATGTTCTGCTTTGTAACTGTCAGATTCCGCATTTTTCCACTTTGTACATTTTGTATTTTTCTGCGATGTGCTTTTCCCCAAGAAAGCTTAAAATTTACGATCTATAAAACCAAAATAAACACACTTTACAGAAAAACTAATAATTTTAGATTTTTAGGCTTACCTTATTACTGTAGCGGTTGTTCAGCGCGGAGATTTATTATTTAAATATTGTTTGTTTTGTTTTATTACGTATCATTTTTTAATATTTATATTGTTTTATTCAAGACATTTTATAAATTTTGTGTTTTGGACGGGGGTTTTTTGCATTTTTCCCCTTCTTTTCATCAAAATGTCGTTTTCCGCGTTTAACCTCAATTCCGTGATTTTCGCAGAAATTCCGCGACGCGAAAAATTTGTGACCTTAACCTAAACACAATAAACGCAATGATACAAAACCTGAACATTCAAGCAAATAGCCTTTATTATTTAAGTATCTTCTGTTGAGGGGATGTTAACTAAAACATGGCATTGAACATATTCTTATATGCAATTTGTTTAAAGTCCAAATACTACATGACTGGGTAAGACCCTGAGGAGAGGCACTCACATTTGGGGAACAAATATATTCAGCTTTGTTCTTACCCAAAGACCAAATTGTTTAACATTTTTAAAAACCACTGTCGCTCATAAATCCAAATTTTAAGGATAACTTTAAAAAACAGCTACAGATTCCCTTTTTTTGGAAAATTTTGCCTTTCTTTTCCACTCAATCCACTCCCCCATTTTTGCTAAATTTGACATTATCATCCAAAGACCTCTTTATGAAGCTATTTGGTATTCTCCTAAAGACCCCTATTTTTGTATGTTCTCTGTCCCGAAATGCCCCTTAAGTTCCACCCTTGCAATGAATCCGTTTCATATCCCCCTCCCCACAGTCTAGAATTGTAGACGCAGCTAATGATTGACATTCCTGTTGCGAGAGTCAAATAAGTCACAAAATATCATGATGCCGTTTGCGATCATCAGATTTGCTGTGTACTGTAATCCTTTTTGATGAGGAGCACCAAAGATTGTTTTTTATTTGTCTTTTGTTTGTTTTTGTTGATTTATTTTAATTTTTAATTCTAAAATCAGGGTTGGGGGGTAAATCGGCTCAGGCGGGTTACACCAATTTTTTTGGCCGAGGGGTTAAACCATTAACAGGTTTTTTTTTAGGATTTCCAAGTTTCTCCAATTATACTCTGGGTTGATTGATTGTTGGGCCGCCATATTTTGTCAAAATTGTGCCATAAGTTTTAAAATGGCGACGTTGTAAACATACAAGTGAAAATCCCATTAGGGAACTACAAGTGTAAAATGCATAGATTTGGCAAACTAAACCCCTTTTCAAATGAATCTCCACTTCAAATTTGCATATAATGTAAGACTGATTAAGCAGACAGTAAGCTTATTGTCATTTTGGCGATACAGGTTATTTTTCAAGAAAAGGATTCAGGAATGTAATTTTTGTTCCAGTGACTTTTTTTGGGGGGGTTGGGGGCGGGACTAAAATATTTTTGGGCGAGACTCAAAATTGTTGAGCAGGACTCAAAACGTTTGGGCAGGACTCAAAATTTGTGGATGGGACTCTTCTTGAAACTCTCTCCCACCCTATTGCTGGCTAATTATTACTGCTGGGTGTTTATTAAAGTTAATGTGAATCCAAATTCCAACAATTATTTTTGGAGTAAGTGACAGACAGAGTATGGAGAAAGGAATATGATGAGTTACAAAATCCCTCATTTAATTATCAAATCATTAGTTGATTGAGGGGCATCACCTGCAGGTTTGCTAGATGGTTCTGTGAAACTCTGTGAAAGGAGTAATCAGAGAATACATGTATGTCAGCAGGACTACTCTGTTTGGCCATCTCGAGACAGTGAACAGGCGCATCTTTTACGCACGCGTGTGTATCTTCCGCCTTTCAATGCTCGTGTTTGTACCCCAGCGCCGCGAGTATGCGTGCGCGTTATGTGATGCAATTAGTAGAATATGCGGTTACCTCACTGTCTCGAGATGGCCAAACAGAGTATAGCACTATAATTTTGGATTGTAAATACTGCCCGTTAAAAGGTTTTGGTTTATTTACCTAAATAGTTTCATAAATCTACTTTAAAAAAGTAAACCGCAGAGCTAACACTAGTGCCGCCAATACTGTCTGATATATGCATATGTATCTATTTGAAATCACTTCCAATATTTTAAAACAGTCAATATTTAGATAACATTGAGACTTTCCAAATAGGTTATCCATTATAAAGGTAGCTAAGTAAACCCCTTGAATGTCAACAAGTTTATCAATATTCATTGAACTCGAAAGTGTCAAATTATTAGAATATTTTGCCTAATTCCACCTGTGAAATATTTATATTATTTTTATAATTGTGTCAGTTTGGAAAGGGCTTTTTATTAAAAGAAAAAGACTCAAATAATATTTGACTCAGGTATGTAAAACTTTAAAGACATAGGTCCACTTCGACCAGTTCACCCTGGGTGAACAGAGTTAAGCTGGAGAAATCTCAACCATGAGATATTCCCAAAGGATCTGGCTGGTAAGAGTGGACCCTAAGGTTTTTTAAAAATTCATATGGAGTGAAATTTAAGTTCATTTGTGATATATCATACTTTGATATGATTTTAGGTAAATAAATGCATTTGTGTTGTTTCGAGAGAAACTAGACAAATCAATGCACGCATGCTGATGTTGACATGTGAATAATGGCACAATCCTGCAGGGGGAGTGCTATTGTGAGCCCATCAACATTTGCGAAAGTGCATTGATTTGTCTAATTTTTCAAGAAAAAAACATACGCATGTATTACATTCCTACATTCACAATTTGAGCCAAATTTTGATCTATAATGAAAATACCAATAAAAACGTGGTAATAAGTTTGCTCAAAATACCAATAAAAACGTGGTAACAAATTTGATAACACCTACAGTGAAAATCGGTAAACCCTCTGTTCCTGAACAACGAATCAAAACAAAGCGTGTGGTGCACTAATTGAACGGCACACTTTCATATGCACTCCGCAGATGGATTTAGTTTTTTGTGATTTCTGATTGGTTCGACACTACTAAGAGTGTATGAATATCAATTACTGCATGACTCAAATTTCTGTGCAATTGATCTTTGTGTGAAAGAAAATAATCATTAACAAATTATTTTACACATTTCACATAACATGACTTCAAATCAACTTTGACTTTTAAACTCATTAACATATAAAGTTTCCCATTTAACATCTTTCACCAAATTTCTTAAAAATTTGACTTTGTATAAAAGAAAAGAAAATTAATATTTGCATTGTTATTGAGCAATTCACTGGACAGGAGAGGACTCAAGGTTTCCCATTATATTCTGTTTAGAAAAAAATAATTGTTTGGATTTTAATGCGTTTTGCCTCTTCAGTTTATTTGTGGAAAATGCAGGAATTATGCCAATGAGTAGTAAGATTACATGACTTCAAATAAAAGCAATTTGAGAAGAGTAGTGGGGTGATTTTTGGTGATGTTGTTTGTTTGTTTGTTTTGGTGGGGTGGGGGTTGGAGGAGGAGCATGTTATAGATAAACCTGTTAACTAAGGCTGTGAATGCACAGGTAGTTTCGTACCCGGGAACCCGACAATATACACTAAAAAAATAATCAGAGTACAAATTTGTCCCACATAATAATGGGGGTAAATAGAGGTCAATTGGGTGACAAATTTGTATTAAATTATTTTTTTTAATTTTCTTTTTACATTTCGGGTATTCGGGTACCTAATTTAGTACCCGGGTTACCCGGAATAGCGGGCGGGTACCCGGATCTTTTACTGTCAACCTGTATTTCCTGCCTAGTAAAAATATGTATGACATTTCTGTCTCAGGATGGCAAAATACTCTACTGAAATACCTGTTGCTTAAATAACCAAATGAAATGTATTATGCAAATGATAACCGCACATAAACAACCTGAATACTCAAAGAGGTCATAGTCAAATATTTCTTAAGTGAAGCTCGTTATGATGAATATATTCCCTTATACAAGAGTATGTTATAAATGGAATCTACTCATCCCACAGAGTTTTTCAAGGAACATTTACATACCTTGACAATCATCTTTTTAAACTCTTTTACTAGTTAACATTTTACATAAGGCGACATAAAAAACACACCTTGTTTTACGGGGGGAAGGACCTGTCAAGTAGGGTCAGTCGGTCGAGTGATTTGTTTTAAATCTTTTTATTTTCTTACCACCTAAAATGTCACCAAAATCTGCAAACATCGGGTTTTTTGTATTTAATTTGTGAACAAAATGTTTCGACATATTTTCGGCCAAAAAAACAAATTCAATAATTCAAAAACATAGGTTTAATGTTGCTTATAAAACATGGTAGTTTAAATACATCATGTGTAAACATTGACTTATTCAAAAATGCTTTCTCAGATCAGTCCGCCACAATTTGAAAAAATGTGTAAAATGACAACTTCATCTAATCATGGCTTGAACTTCAGATTTTTTTCAACCAGCTAGTCGGGCAGGTAAAAAAAAAACTGCCATGGGTGGATGGGCAGATTACAGCCAGGATGGGCAGAATTAAGGGATTTAGCAGATGTGATATTCTAAAAATAGTTGTTATAGAGTTTAGTGACTAGTTCTAATTGACAAATCAATGCCAAAGCAGCACATATTTGAACCTAGTGACCCTGTAGTGGTTGCAAATAGGTTATTCTGTTAATTGAATGGGCAATTGCTGAACTCTAGCTAAGACCCTGCGGCATTCACCATTCCCTACATACGGGGTAGGGGTAGACCATATTTCAATTAGGCACATATATTAAGTTACCCTTATTTGGACAAACTGTGGGATTCTCACTGATTCTCCATTCTCACTGTTTTACCCCTCTTTTGTGTCAAATCTCTCATCAGATGACCCTTAGTTTCGAGTCGCTCTCCGATCAACCCCCATCATTTCCAAATTGAGTGCCTCCCTGCCCCAGGGTGAACAAATTCCATTTAGAAACTCACCTTAATATTATTTGAGTCAGTGAGGAACATTGTGAGCCTGTCGATACCCATTCCCCATCCTCCTGTTGGTGGTAGACCGTATTCCAATGAGGTACAGAAATTCTCATCTACCATTTGTGCTTCATCATCACCAGCGGCTTTATCCTGGTATGACAAACAAACCACTTTATTTTTAATGGCCACTTTGGTTGCATTATAATGAATGGGGTATTAAGGCAGCTTAAACTAGTCTCCTAACCTTCAGTAGGCAAAAAACAAATTGTTATGTTGTCCTCAACAACTTTCTATTTTTATTTTTTTTATTTTTTTTTACCAGCGGAAGCTCAAAGTTCAGCCAACAAGAAGTTGAAATCACTCTAAGAGTCGCACATATATGTTATAAACACTTAATTTAATATTCAATGCCATTTAAACTGTTTTTAAAAAAAATCTGAAGAAAAAAAAATTTGAAGAAAAAAAATCTGTGGAGGAAAACAAAATTGGAGCAGCCCTAGATCCGACGAGCGGGCGGTCGAGGACAACATAACATTTTTTTGTTTGGCCTTAGAATCAAATTCAGAGTTATAAAACTGCAAATGTTCTTAATCTTTAAATGAGTTCATCTGCATTGTTTGCAGATAATTTATATATGTATATTTTTTCTTCATCATTCTTTATTCAATCATTAAAAATACAATAAAGTTGATAAAAGGTACAAACATAAAACCCAGGATACGATGTTGGCCCGTCAATGACCAGCACTGACTGACCAACATACAGGCAGGAAAAGACAGGACAAACATCAACATTATAAATAATTTAAGATTTCAATCAGGTATGGCGGCGAGAGACTTTAAAGCCGTTGCTCACTGCGTGAAGGTCCTTGGGTAATACATTTAGACATGGGGCTGTGTCACACTGACGAAAAATATTGTAAATTTGTCTTTATTTTCTTCGTTTTTCCGTCCCTAATTCCATCAATATCTCAAAATGCATACTACCGACAATTGCACCATTTTGCTACAACGGTACACATATGCTTAAAAATTAATTATGAGAATGGGTTAATGTTGACTAACCTTAGCCTGTTGTGCAAATCGTTCCCTTTGTACCATGGGGTCATTCAACTCTGTGTAGGCGTTGATGATCTCTTTCTTCATTACAAAACACTCAAAGCGTTCCGTCAATCCCTTAGCAGTACGATGCCTGAAAAGACACATTTTTATATGAGAAAATTAAATAAACCCAAACCTTTCCAGGGATAAAAATATTGGGGAGGAAACACTTGGCAGACATGAGATTGAATTTGCATGAACAAACCTGAAAAACCTTGAAAAAACTGAAAAAGTGCATCAAATCAGGCTGCAAAGGCCATAATGGGTTGAAAGAAAAGAGAGTGTGGCAATTTGAAAAACAAAATAGCACAGAAATTCTCATGCCTTATTAATTGGGGAAATGTGGAAGGGAAACAAAATTAGATGCGAAGGCCACAGCTTAAACCTGAGCCATCGGCATAGGAGTCTAAAACATAGTCAAAGAACCAATCAGTTGTGCTCCTTGGTTTTAGGTAATCTGGCATCATTGTCAATTAATAAATCTCTCAGGTTGAGTCGGTCGGTCGGGTGGTCTTATTTGTCCTACAAAAATGTTGTGAAATGTGCGGCCAAGTCAGAAATTTGAGGGGGGTTCCAATAACAAAATTGAGAGCGGGTGTGGTGAAGTTGTCGTCCCCAAAAACGGCGCATTATGATAATTTTCAGGTAATTTTCAAAATATTTCACAAATGTTTAAACAATTTCAAAACTTTCTAAGAAGGGAAGCTAAAAAAGAAAGAGCTCGGTCGGGCCCGTAAAACAGGGTTTTTTGGTGGCCTTATGGAATGCATACTATTCCTTCCATGGGAATATTTTATAAATACAACTCACCATTTGGCTAGTGGACTCATGATTTGCGGATGTTCTGTAATGAATGTGGGATGAATACATTCCTCTTCGATATAGTCGCCTACGAGCTGTGTGCGGGGAAAACAGATGCACCAATCATAACACTAGGTTATTGTTTATTCAGACACTTTGATTATCATTAATTTGCAAATATTTCATAATATATATTATTTTCATATTTGAAGAGTTTTGTTGCAAAAGGGCTATGGTGCATTTTTTTCAAAAATGAGTTTGATATAGAAATGTATAGGGAAAAATCATGTTTCAAGGAAATAAAGTCATTTTTTTCTTCAAAAAGACCTACATCTCATTGTAAACAGCCATTGAAGTTGTTGTTTTGTTGCAAAAAAATTAAATCGGGATACAGGCCCTTTTGCAACAAAACAACAACTTCAATGGCTGTTTACAATGAGATGTAGGTCTTTTTGAAGAAAAAAATGACTTTATTTCCTTGAAACATATGATTGTGACCTATACATTTCTATATCAAACTTACTATTTTTAAATGATTAAAATGAATGATTTTTTGTGTGTGGTATTTTTTCTTTATGTACAAACAGATGGAGTTTTGTTGCAAAAGGGCCTACATCCAAAGTTTCAAAAAATGTAAACATGATTTAATTTTTTTTTAAAACTAGCCCATTTGAAATCTATTTCAATTTAAATTAGTATGTAGTGTACCTCTTTCATAATTCATTCAGTTTTTCAATTGCTCAACTTGAATATTTAGAAACAGTTTTTTGACTTTTTCTCAATAAGAGCCAAAGTGGATGAAGGCCCTTTTGCAAAAAAACCTCTTCATTTGTGTAATTAGCCCGTCAAGGTTGATAGAAACCACTTTGAATTCATCCCATCGTGGGTTCCTGCTCAAAGGGTACATTCAACTATATGATTTGATGACAATATCTTTGGAATACCAAATTCCCAGTGCAATTTTTTTAAAGTGTTCCATAAGTACAATTCAATTATTCCTTCAATACTTTTCCACTAATAGCATCTAAAGGCTTAAAAAAAGTTTGCAGGGGTAATGAGAAAACAATTTACAAGCTAATAGCTTTGCAGCAGCAAAGCCTTGTACAAATGGTAAAGCCGGGGTAATGTTTCGCTTTACAAAATTGCTGGAAATCCAGCGGTTCTTCATGGGGGGGGGGGGGGGGGGGGGGGGGCGGTATAGTCATTATTCAGGAGGCATACATCCAATTAGACACAAGACACAAGTGGAGGTGGGTCAATTGTTAAACAATTAAGAATCAATCAGTGTACGTAAATATTTTAATGATATTAGCATACATTATAGTTCCGGTCAAAACAATTATTACAAGACTTCGCCCTCGCTCAAACTTTGTTCTCTGACGATAGTATTCATTTTCACCAGCCAGGCTTAGCCCAGCATGCTCATTGAGCAGTTGCTGGCGAGAGAGGGTCACATGGTGTGGGGCTGTTATTTGGCGAGTAAAAGAAAGGCAGGTGGCGTGGGTCTGTATACAACCTTTGCTTTATTTTGGACTTATTATTTAATCACAATATAAATAAGCTTACTTATCTCTGGACTTGTATAACAGTGAACTACTTGATTTCAAATAATTTTATAGAAGCCTGATCAAGGCTATACCAAAATCTAAATTATGATGCAAAAAAGTGAATTTGATTGGGTCACACACCTTTAACCCCCTGGGGTCTACCTGTCTATCTTACAGCGGTTCTGATTGGTTTATTACAAGATGTACTCATATGAATAGCCAATTCAGATGCAGCTTGTAAAATGTTTCACTACCATCTTTATCAGGGATACAATTATTCTAACAATGTCTCTCATTGGTGCAATAAACGATGTATCCATCTTTTTAACCAATCGGCCGGTAGTTCTCAGGGGGTTAACTTCCGACTCTCAGATAATCAATAAATCAATATCATTTGATACGATACAAACCTTGTCTAGAAGTCTTGCTGTTGTCCTGGGTGGTGGACATTCACATTCATTCTTGACACAGATTTCATCTATAAGTTTGTTGGCCTCTGTAGGTAGACAGACATAAATGATAATTTTAAGTAGGGTTAGTTCAGATGGAACTAGAAGGAATTCTCTGTTCCTCCGAAGAGGCAGAAATGTTACAAGGCCCTTGAACTAGAAGGAATTCTCTGTTCCTCGGAAGAGGTAGAAATATTACAAGGACCTGACACACAAATGATTTCAGGAAAAGAGAAAGATTTGATCAATATGTGATAGTTTGATAGATTTTAAGTCCACGTTTCCCAAATATAATTGCATCTCTGTCCAAAATGATTCCTTTATACATCTTTATAAATGTCTCTGTTCATAATCAACTGATATCAAGGTAAACATGCCCCTACAAAACAAAGACCATGACCCCATTGGAGTATGGCATGTTCAAAATGCTGTGAACCCTAATAAAAGTCACTAATCAACTGCTGATTAAGAATGAACTACTTTCATCGGAAAATGTAAATCTACAGTTTGATTAGCTCCAAATTGGCGAGCCTCCTTATACAGCAGCAAATTGAAACAGGAACGGTATGTTGTAGGTGCACATGAACGCAACAAGCTCACAGCGCATCAAATGCATGGTGCATGCATTTAGCCAAAATCGTGCATGCGTAGGGAAAAAAATGCATATTTCTTGCCAATTTGGAACTGATTAACTACATAGTATTGTTTCATAAGTAAATGTCAAATTTCCAGTTAGAAATTGCCCAGAAAATGATTCATCAACTCTTGTGTGTAAGTGTAAGCATAGCTATGCATTAGGCCTATAAAAAAAAAAGTTTGATTGGCGTAACATGACCAAAACAAATAGGGTAGGTCGGTAGGGATTTTTTATTTTTTTATTTTTTAAATCATCTACTTTTGAACACTTAAAGGTAGATGACCCGATCACATTTCCAATTTTCAACTTGAAGTTTTCTATTCTACATGAAAGGTCATCCTTAAAAATGTCGTGTTCCAAAGTTTGAGTTGCATAGCTCTAATGGTTCTTATTTTAGACGCACAAGATGCTGTGAACAGTACCCATTGAGTTGTACACAAACTATATCGGTGGTATACCACCATTCGCGGTAATTCGACGTTATTTCATCGATTTCTCCGTAATTATACCGATTTAGGCCATCAAATTTCAGTATGATGATGAGAAAAATACGAGCTTTCATATGATATGAAAATCTCCGTATGTTTGAAATAATTCTGTGTTACGAAAATGTGATCGGGTCATCTACCTTTAAAAGACAGCAGTACACACAAATGAAGAGACGGCAAAAATTCCCTTTTCTTTAAACATTTTTCTTTTTATTTATAGAAACCAACAGACTCTATGAGTACAAGTTTCTGAAGTTTTAAACAATAACAAACTTCAGATTTCAGGTTTTTTTGTGTTTTCGTGTGTTTTTGTGGGTTTTTTTCACCTTCAAAATAATAAAAAATATTCAGGGTCGGCCATGTATTTAGGGTCGGTCGGGTTACGCCAATCAAAAAAAAAAAAAAATTAGGCCTTATTTACCTGCCGTATGTAGCATCTCAGGAGCAGGGAATTTGACACAGAGTCTCCTCTCCAGTTCCGGTATCATTTGTACCCTACGGAATGGCGGCTTGAAATCTACCTCAACAGCTTCGCCTTCTGGTCCATCAGGATGGTATGTCACCTTGGTGGAACCACCTGTTAACGACTTCACCATACCTGAAATCAGGTCAAAAGATAAGACATTTTTATTGTTTATTCAACCATACTAACACAGGGTAAATGCTTCAGTAAAAATACACTGTTCATTTGTCACATGTTGCGGTATTACAGGCAATATTTGCGGGGTATGGCGCTGGTTTGAAAAGGTCACGGCTAATATAAACATTGAGATGTACTGGCTAGATGATAAGTTTAAAATAATAAACTTTTATTTTATTTCAAATATTAATCCTTTTTTTCTATTGATATTGGGCATCTTAAATAAAAATTATGAATTTGTTACCCCCCGCATATTCACACAATACAGAAAATACCTATGGTTTGGTGCCATATGGCATTCCAAACCATAGTTGGTGTTTTTTGTATTATGTGAACATACAGAGGAAAACAAATAATATGTGAAAAAGCAGAAAGACTTTGGCAATTCTTCACTTTTCCACTTCATTTGATCTGAAAGATTTATGAAAAACCATTTGAAAAAACATATCATCCATCTCCTGGTAAAAGGTGACCCTAATGACCTTTTGATCGCTGCATTCTGCAAAGGTCATGCAGGACTTACCTGATAGTAACGACTCTGTTATGGACATTAGATCATTATAATCGGCATAGGCAATGTAGAATTCACAAGTAGTAAACTCTGGGTTATGTGTCATAGGTTGCAGGACTTACCTGATAGTAACGACTCTGTTATAGACATTAGATCATTATAATCGGCATAGGCCATGTAGAATTCACAGGTGGTAAACTCTGGGTTATGCGTCATGTCAATCCCTTCATTGCGGAATAATCTGCCGATCTCGTACACTCGCTGTAACCCGCCTACAACTAACATCTGGAAGAATAGAAACATAGTAAAACTTAATAAATTGGTTTGTTCGGTGTCTGTCAGGTTGTTAAATAGTATCAAGAAAAATAATTTGTCCTAACTTCATTTGGCCTAAAAATAAGGAGAGTACTTAAAGGTAGATGTTCCGATTTTTAACTTGAAGTTTTCTATTCTACATGAAAGGTCATCCTTAAAAAAGTCGTGTTCCAAAGTTTGAGTTGCATAGCTCTAATGGTTCTTATTTTAGACGCACAAGATGCTGTGAACTGTACCCATTGAGTAGTACACAAACTATATCGGTGGTTACCACCATTCGCAGTAATTCGACGTTATTTCATCGATTTCTCCGTAATTATACCGATTTAGGCCGTCAAATTTCAGTATGATGATGAGAAAAATACGAGCTTTCATATGATATGAAAATCTCCGTATGTTTGAAATAATTCTGTGTTACGAAAATGTGATCGGTGGTTACCACCATTCGCAGTAATTCGACGTTATTTCATCGATTTCTCCGTAATTATACCGATTTAGGCCGTCAAATTTCAGTATGATGATGAGAAAAATACGAGCTTTCATATGATATGAAAATCTCCGTATGTTTGAAATAATTCTGTGTTACGAAAATGTGATCGGGTCATCTACCTTTAATATAAGTAGAGACATACATTTTAGCTGATCATATTTAGACCAATACTATTTTTTCTGAAGCACCCTTGCTATTGGCTTTGCTGCAACATAAAGGACTTCAAAGCATCAAACAACTCATCTGCAATTACATGTGTACAAGCATGAAGCTTATACAAATTAGGTATTCAAATTTGATCATGACTTCAAAGGATCTCAAATAACCTATGTCTATATTGGTACTGCGGTCCAAGTTTATGAACACTGTAAAAAAAGTGGAAATTTTTGTGCTACATTTATTTTTGTGCTTTTCGCGCTACATGCTTTTCGCGCTACATGCTTTTCGCGCTTAAATAAAATCAGTATATTTATTGAATGTAGTTCTATGTAAGGATGCTCAAAATCACAACAATAAAAACAAGCTAAATTGTTCAAAATGTGCAAAGCGCCAAAAATTACATACACTATTGTCTGTTTGGGATGGGTTTGTTTTAGGGGACTTGTGGAAAATGTTCAAAAGTTGTTATTTATTTTAATTTTTCCCCCCATATTTATCCAAAATTGTCATTTCAAAACTCACTGCTTAAAGGCATATTATGTAAACTTTTCCAGGGAGCGCCCTCTATTCATGATTATTTTGCAGATTCACATTTCGGATCATAAATCATGAATATATTCCAAGTTACAGAGCGATACGATTCCTTATTACCTCAAAATCATGGTTTTAGAGTGAATTTAGAGTAAAATTAAGTTGTCGGCCCAGACTCCGACAGTTTATTTTCACTCTAAAACCATGACTTTGAATTAATTAAGAATCCTATGGCCCTGTAACTTGGAATGTATGTACAGTTAGTTTATGATCAGAAATGTATGTACAATTTATGATCAGAAATGTAAATCTGCAAGAAAATCTGCTTTCAATTTTTTTTTCGAGGATTGAGGGGATGAGGGCGTTCCCTGGAAAAGATCACATAATAAACCTTTAACTCTGCTTTACTTAAAATAATCATCCATCCATAGAGCAGCTAGGTTGTTTGTTTTTGGTGTGTTGTTTTCATTACTCAAGGGATCATTTTGTAGACTTACCTTGAGGTAAAGTTCCGGTGCCACTCGCATGTACAAGTCCATATTTAAATCATTATGATGAGTAATGAATGGCTTAGCTGTAGCACCACCGGCTACCATGTTCATCATTGGTGTTTCAACCTGTTTACAACAACAAAACACAAACAAGTTTAAATACAAGAGCTATTTAATTACTTACTACATTATTACTTATTTAAACCAATTTGCTATAGATGTGAATTAAAGTTTGCTCACATGTATTTAAAACATACATACAGGTATATTTTCACAAATTGACCAGATGCAATTTCTTGATTTGACAGTTGCCCCATTTCTTATCATATGTGCTGTGCATTACCTTACTATACGTATAAAAGTTGTAAATTTTGAATTTCGCTTGAATTTCGTCCATAGCATTATGACAGTGACTATAACGCCCTGCAGGGCATCCTGAGAAACCCCAACATTTCCCTGAACCGGACAAAAATTGGGTCAGGATCCATCTTTCCCATTATTAAACGGTCTGGTCCAGGGAGCATATAGTCAAGTCGGGTCGGGGCCACTTAACATTCAGGCAGGGAAATCATTATAAGCAAAACCAAATCCATGTAATATTTCAAACAGTTTTGATCCATTTATAATAATCTAACACAAACAATATGCGGTTGAAACTTTCCTTTGTAAAAAGAAATTGCTCAACCATCTGAAGTAATAATAATAATAATAATAAAACCATGCTTATTGAGCGCATAACACAATTAAGTCCCTATGCGCTATAACAAATAAAACAGAAACGCAAATATACAAAACTATACATGTAGTAGTAACAAAAGACACGACAAAAAGGAAATCATGCATTAACATTAAATAGGTAAGTTTTTAGCGATGATTTGAACTGTTCAAGAGTTTTGGCTGATTTAACATGATATGGTAATTGATTCCAAAGTTCAGCAGAAGTAACTCAAAATGCTTAACGTTCAACAACTAGCTAGCATCAAATAAATCTGATGATTCACATCAAAAGTTCTTTAACTTGCAGGGCGTTAACAAAAGAAACGGTGCGTTCCTTCTTGGCTTGGGAAATAAATTGTGGGCCTGGTAAATCCGGTTTGCCTTAAAATGTTTGGGTCAGGTCCGGTCGGGTTTGTGGTAAATGGGACGGGAAAGTCTAAGATCGAGGTGAAGACAAACGTGCCTCGCAGGGTTCAAATCAAGTTGTATCGCTTAAAATATCTCCTGAAGTAGGAATGTGACATTAGAGCGTGAGTGTAGGTAATCATAAGCCATAAATGATTTGTCTGTCACTGGTATACACAATGATGTCACATTAGTTCTTCAGGAGAGATGATGTAAAATAAGTAGCGTTTTACCTCTAGAAATCCCATCTCATCCAAGAACCTGCGTACATAGGCAATTATGCGAGCTCTTGTGATGAATTTATTGCGTACATTGTCGTTCATTATCAGATCCAAGTACCGCTGTCTATATCTGGTTTCCTGTGAAGCACAAAATACAAAATAACCAATCATTCCAGTGTTTATATTTTTGCCATAACTACATGAAAATAATTCTAGTTTGAAAATACTGATTGGTAAGAGGATGTTAACACTTTTCACACGGCAGGCGTCTGCCGACGACATTCCAAAATGTTTCAAAAATGTCAAAATTATTGAATTTCATTAGCCTATTTGGAATCACCATGAGAAATACAATGAAATAAGTACAAACGTGACTAGTATTGGTTCAGTAATCCTTGAGATAGATCTTGAAATTTGGGAAAGGTTTCTGACAAATCTGTTTTGTTGAAGAGGTATTTTGCAAAAGGGCCTACATCCACTTTGGCTCTTATTGAGAAAAAGTCAAAAAACTGTTTCTAAATATTCAAGTTGAGCAATTGAAAAACTGAATGGATTATGAAAGAGGTACACTACATACTAATTGAAATTGAAATAAATTTTAAATGTGCTAGTTTTAATTTTTTTTAAAATCATGTTTACATTTTTTGAAAATTTGGATGTAGGCCCTTTTGCAACAAAACTCCATCTGTTTGTACATAAAGAAAAAATACCACACACAAAAAATCAATTATTTTAATCATTTCAAATAAATAAGTTTGATATTGAAATGTATAGGTCACAATCATATGTTTCAAGGAAATAAAGTCATTTTTTTCAAAAATACCTACATCTCATTGTAAACAGCCATTGAAGTTGTTGTTTGCAAAAGGGCCTGTATCCCGATTTAATTCTGGATACAGGCCCTTTTGCAACAAAACAACAATTTCAATGGCTGTTTACAATGAGATGTAGGTCTTTTTGAAAAAAATGACTTTGTTTCCTTGAAACATATGATTTTTGCCTATACATTTCTATATCAAACTCATTTTTTTGAAAAAATGCACCATAGCCCTTTTGCAAAATACCTCTTCATATGGTCAAACCAATAGACGTCATTCATAATTGGCGCATTAAAGGAAGGGTCCCCCGCAAGCACAACATTGAGCATTATTTGTTAGAAAAATAATTATCAAGCCGAAATTACGTAATTATTTAGAACAGAACACCATACTAGTCACAAAAATGAATAAAAACTGCCATCACTCAACATGCAATTTTTAAAATTCGCGGCGATCGAAAGTCCCGGTGTCGATGATGTCATGGGTATCGGTGCTCAAATTTGCGCATGTACATTGTATAACTATGACATCATCGACACTGGGACTTTCGATCGGCGCGAATTTTAAAAAGTGCATGTTGAGAGATGGCGGTTTTTATTTGTTTTTGTCATAAGTGTGGTGTTTTGTTCTATATAATTACAAAAGTTGGGCTCGATGGTTACTTTTCTAACATACAATGTACACTTTTATACTTGCGGGACACCTCCTTTAACGTCAACACACGGCATCAACACGGCCAGCTGCACTTGGCTTGCGTGGACACAAGTTCTATCTCATGTAGCACTAAACCCCGGGTATATATGGTCTCCGATTTTTTAGCCTGGGGAGCCCCCCCCCCGTGGCTGGGTGGTGATGAAGCTCACTTGTCACGCTGGCAGCCGGGTTCAATTCCCGGGGCCGACAGACATAATTTAACCCCCTCCCCTGTTCTTCGTTTCATCCCCACTGACACATTTCTACGGTTAGGGCTAAAGCTTAGCTGATAAATACCTTCAGTTCATATAGAATGTACACCTGCATTGGAATGACCTAAGCATGATGTTGACTATATCACTCTATAAACCGCATGCGTGTGTCCATAATTGCATGTGTGCTGATGGATTACTTTTGTGCGCAGAGAGATAAAAACCTAATATTTCTCGGCAATTTGGAACTGATTAAACTATAGATGGCAGTCGCATTTATAAGCAATCCCTTCAAAAGTGGAACAAAAAATCTTTAGCTAATCTTAAATTGGGGGTCCACTTTGTCATATTTCAAAGTTGTGGAGTTCCCAGACCATTAGACCCTATGCTAGATGTAATTTACCCGACAAAAAAAGTAAAATCAGTGTTGTGTATTTCTCCTATCCGCAGCTTGATGATGACCGCTGAGTGCATGAAACCCAGATTAGCAGTAAGGCCAACAAAATTGACTTGCCCTTTCAGGGTCAGAGTCTGGGTCGGACGGTCGGATTTTTTTTTTTTTTTTTTTTTTTGAAAATTTAAACAGGGAGACCACTACACAAAAACACGATTTAAAGATTTTTCTTTTTTTTCTTCTTTTGTTGATTTTTTTTTTGTTGATTTTTTTTATTTTTTATATTTAAACAAGCAGATACTACTCAAAAACACGTTTTCATCTTTCTTCATTGTTATGTGCTTCTTTCAAAAACATAAACAAATTTATTTTTTTATATTAAAAAAAAAAAATAGTGACCCTAGATTTCCGAAAATTCGTGTCGGTCGGAAAGGGCAAGTCAACTTTTTTTTTTTGTTGGCCTAATGCTAGAATTATAATGTGATTAATATAAATGTGTACTGTCGTGGCAAACGGGTGCAGTTGTTGATAAAATGTATTTTGAGATACGGATGTAATTAGGCATGGAAAAACAAAGGAAATAAAGATAATTTTACAGTTGTATTTTCTTCATAAAATTAGAAAGCAGTATCCAATCTTAAAAAATCCGACCGACCGACCGACCCTACCTTTTGGAGAGCATCTATGAGCAAGCAAAAACTCTTTTTTTAGGGCCTATGTAACTTACCTTATCAATTAAAAAGTGGTGAAATGATATTCAAGTTAATGAAGAAATGTGGCCTTATCTTTTTACGATTGCATTAAAATGTGCATTGGATATTCCTACCAGATCATTTCAATTTTTGTTGTTACATAGGCGGTTGCCAACGAATAAATTCGTTCATAGAATTGGTTTAATTGATTCACCAAATTGTACGTTTTGTAATGGGAATGTTGAAAGTTTATTTCATCTGTTTTACGAGTGTGAACATGTTAAACGTTTTTGGACTAGTGTTGAGATCTTTTTAAATATCATTTTTGGAATTGATCTCAGTTTAACAAAATTTTCAATAATGTTTGGATACAATATTTTTGATCCGGACCCTTTACTAAATTATATTATATTATTGGGGAAACTGTACGTATATAGAAAAAGATGTGCGGGTTTACGGCCGATTTTTCCAGTGTTTAAGGGCTTAGTTCATTTTATGTTCCAAGTTGAAAATCATATTGCCATTGGAAAGGGAAGATTATATAAACACAATAAAAAATGGGGTTTATATAAAAGGTGGAAAGACAATAATTAAATACTGTACTTTATTATTTAGAGAATATTAAATGTTCATATATATTATTGTTTCCTGTATGACAAATACAAATAAATAGTTGGTGCGCCGGCATCAACAAAAAGAAGAAGAAAAAAACTTACCTTATCTTTAAGTCCGTAGTGTAGATGAGGCAACATATGTAGACATGGGGATAACAGTGTCATCTCATTTGGCATAATACTCAATTCACCCTTCTTTGTTTTACCTGAGGAAACAAACACAAACAAACAAGCTCTCAATGACACACCTATATTTGTGCCAATCATGACTCCCATGATAGGACTCTTACAACTTTTCATGTATATACACCCTAACAAAAGCTTACAAAGTATGTGCCTTTTAAAAGAGACGTCCATACAGTTCTGGGTACACTAAATAGAAAAGTAGATTGTGACACCAACATTTTGAAAGTTTTGATAGAACATAAGGAGAGCTATAAAATGCTTCAAAATCGTGTTACAAAATGTATTATAATGCCTGAAATCTACACACACATAATTCTAAAGAGGAAGCAGAAGGAAGCTTACCTGGGTTACCTTTGACCCCAATAATATCACCTCTTCTAATCTTATCATTTATTTTGTGGTATTCTTCTGGCGATGCAAAATGTCTGCAGAAAAAGAACCAAGAAAGTATGATCAGCAAAATTGTATATTAACCCTAACCTCCTAAGTCACATTTTGAAGATTTTTTCTTTCAACGACAAAAACGCGGACAAAAAGAGTGGCGCCGCCAGCGAGACTCGAACCCACAACCTCTCGGTTGCGAGAAGAACACTCTACCGGTGCGCCACGGGGGCCAACCATACTCGGGCCAGTAGCCTGGGGCCATTATTTCATCGAAAAGTGCCACGCCAGCTGACACAGACAGACTTTACCGTGGACATTTGCGGCATTGAGGATGGTTAGGGTTAACCGGTGTGTGTACATCCGATGTCTAAATGAGTGGCACTTGCATGCCTGCTCAATGATAATTCCAGAAAAATGAAAATATGCTTGAGCTCAGAGCCTCAGGTGGTTATAGTGCAATTTTCACATTGTTCATTCAAATAATAAAATAATATCTTCTTTCAAGAATTTAGAATGATGACACATTTTTTAAATACATTTTATGTTTTTAATTTCCTTATACATAATTGGGGTAGGGGTAGAATGTGCAGACATTCAGTGGCTTAAGTGTACTTTACACAATCAATCATCACAATCTCATGATCAATTTATAGGATAACAATATCATAATAATAGCCTTGAGTTGAGAGCCACCTATATAATCTGGCTTCCCAGATGCAACAACATATTTGGAAGTTGGGAATGAGTGGAGAGACCTGATGTGCCGACAGCAATGCAGCTGGAAAGTGAGATTTCCCGGGACCATTCTCAGGACCAAAACGCTTTAGCCACCGCCACCCATCCCAAGTCGGGGTAGCTGCACAGGCTGATATAGTACGGACTAACAGGATTCATGAACCTGGGCTTGTTTTAACACTTTACACAGGGCTATTAGTTTTACCAAACACAAAACAGATTTTTCAGAAACCTTTCCTGGCTTTCAAAGTCTATCTCAAGGATTACTAACCCAATACTAGGCATGTTTGTACTTATTTCAATGCATTTCTCATTGTGATTCCAAATATGGTACTAAAATTCAATAATTCTGACATTTTTTAAACATTTTTGAAATTTTAGAATGTCATCTGCAGACGCCTGCTGCGTGGAAAGTGTCAAGAACTTTCTTTTTCTGTGCGCATCTTTATGGCCAGGCAGAACAAGTCAGGAAATGGCTCGGAAAGTTCATGGTGTTAATCTCTATACTATGCAACCAATCATTCAATATCAAATGTGCAAATATGTTCACCTCATATACTAATTACATATGATCAATAATTATCTAAAGCATCCAAAAATCAGTAGCCGCGGTTGTGGGCTTCGTGTTGGTTTGATTGCTGTAAAAGTGATAATTTGTATGTGATTAATTTTTCCCGCTTTGCAGGTTTTCAACTGTTTTGCATGTTTTTAAATTCGCGATTTGTAGCTTCAGCACATAGATCTATACACAAAAGCGAAAGAAATATATTTGTGTGTTTTTATTTATGCGGTAGCTGATTCTTGTGCGAAAAGCGTGAACATAAATGTTGAGTGAAAATTTCCACTATCGCAGTAGTATAAATCATTCATTCAGTTTTAGTTTTATTTACCAGCAATACATTATACAATTATTGTAAGTACAGACATTGGTGGGCTAATAATATAAATCACTGCACATGATGCGCAATCAATCATTAAATATTGATTCAATTTTTTTTAAGTTCAAGGTCAATTACACATGATCAAATACATGTGATCAAGCTATCAATTATTATATCAAAAACAAACAATTATTATCAACATTTGCATTCCCCGTCAGATTGCAATGAAATGTTGATTCATTTCACATTATAAGCCATTAGGGAAAACCATGCAGTTATGATGATCCACTTTGGGGTTTGGATTTTTTTTTTCTTCCTGTTCTTCCTTAACAATTTTTTTTTTTTAAGAAGTGACACTATTTTTTCTTTGTGTTTTTAACATTGAAATTAGTTGGTGGGTACAACGTGTATGTTGTATTTTTATGATATAGTCCTAAATTAAACTTTCAGTTGCTTGGTGGTACTTTCCATTTATTATTTGTACATACTTCCTCAATGACTAGCTGAGATCTACAAAGAATTATTTCCTATGAAACACATTCATTTTCAAATCAAATATAAAATAATATCTTATTTCAACCCCCTCCCCCCCCCCCCCAACTTACTGCAATTGTGCCATAACTTGTAGTTTGAGTCCATCAGCCCTGAGATCGTAAAATATAAGTTTAGCTCCCGACTCTCTTTTGGCGTGAACACGTCCTGTAAAAGGAATTCGAATTATAAAAAGATCCATTACACACCATTCATGCAAAATGATGATAATTCATCTTTCCCTTGTGGTGGTTGATGAGTATTATATAACGCATGAAAATATTCTAGCCGTCTGATTGGTGGATACTACATCAGATAACACAAAATGGTTTGGTCCATTTTATAGACACTGGGACGTAGGTCTGTATCAATCAATCTAGCACTCTCCATCTAGGGGATAGATGAAATGTGGCTTAAAATGAAGCTAATATATGCCTGATCAATATTTTACCTTATCCCACGTTCGTAGGTTGCACATTATGACCCTAGACCTCGATTTAGGGTCAAAGGTCACATGTGTTTCAATGGGAAGTCAAAAACTAAATTTAACATGGTAAAAAAACTAAAAAATGAGCTATTGACTATAAAAAGTATGTTATATTGTTGGGATAAGTGTTTTAAACAAAAAAGTCAATCACAACTTTGATCGTAGATCAATAGTTTTTGAACTGTGACCTTTTGAAAATTACAAGTTGGCCAAAATAGACCATTTTGGTCATATTTTCGCAAAATTGGCACAAAAATGACATGATATCATCATTAAAAAAATATTTTGACTCATTATGAATTGATAAACCATGTTATAATGTTGGTATATAGATGTACCTTACATTACAACACATTTCAAAAATCAATGGTATGTTGATGCCATGGCAACCAGCATTAATATCCTTCAAATCCTTTAAATTTGACTCAGATTTTACCCATTTTCGATGAATTTGAAGGATATTAAAGCTGTTTGCCATGGCATGCGGACACCATTGACTTTTGAAATGTCTTTTAATGTAAAGTTCATCTATAAACCAACATTATAACATGGTTTATCAATTCACATTGAGTCAAAATATTTTTTTAATGATGATAACATGTCATTTTTGTGCCAATTTTGCAAACAAATGACCAAAATGGCCTATTTTGGCCAACTTGTCTTTTTCAAAAGGTCACAGTTCAAAAACTATTGATCTACGATCAAAGTTGTGATTGACTTTTTTGTTTAAAACACTCATCCCAACAATATAATATACTTTTCATAGTCAATAGCTAATTTTTTAGTTTTTTTACCATGTTAAATTTAGTTTTTGACTTCCCATTGAAACACATGTGACCTTTGACCCTAAATCGAGGTCTAGGGCATAATGTGCAACCTACGAACGTGGGATAAGGTAAAATATTGATCAGGCATATATAAGCTTCATTTTAAGCCACATTTCATCTATCCCCTAGATGGAGAGTGCTAGAATTGTTTTCTGAAGGAATAAAACATGCACGGCCTACAGTCTATTATGCTTGACGTCACTTCCCGGTCTTTTTTTTTCTTTCAAAAAGTACTATTGACCAGGGGGTCAATAGTACTTTTTGAAAGAAAAAAAATGCCCTGCCTCGTATGATTTTGCCATAATGGCATGGAGAATGGACTCGCCTGTAAGATCTTTTTCATGTTTAATTTGATGAAAATCGCACACAAATATATTTTCATGCATTATATAAAACAAATATGGACTGCTCTTTATTTTTGAAAAGGGGTGAACTATTGTCCCTCTGTGATCTGGAGACCTAAGCCTACTATTTTCCCTCCGCCTTCAGCTTCGGGAAAATATTTGGCTCTAGCGACAAATATAATGGAAAAATAACAATAATTCAAATTATTAATCTTTCCCCTCATGATAAGATTTTAAAAGTAACCACTTTGATTTCAACATTCATGCATTGACTTTAGGATTATTATGCGTGCCAAGTGCCTTCCTATAATATGTAAGCTTAGGGATTTCCCGTGAATTTTTTAGGTGAAAACCGTGGGCAATTTTTGTGAAAACCGCGATTTACCGTGTTTATTGAGATTTCAAGAAAAAAACGCGCTGAAATTCCTTGATTTACGGAGCGGCGGTCGTATTTTTAGGCATTCGAAACAATTACCAATTCCCGGCGGCCTAGGCGGCCTTTCTTCCTCATTTTTTTGCCAGGGACTAAAGACAGCCCGTAGCTGCGTTGATGACACACGTGTTGTTAGAAATTTCGCATGAAAGTAGTAATAAAATCTCTATTTTTCGTACTAAATGCAAACAAAATGTTTGGTACGATGTTAATATTAATAATAAAGCTGTTTTGCGCAACCATTTGTACAAATAATAGCCCAATAAACATGTTTTTAATACTTTTCATACTACATTTTTAAGTTACTGTATGTAAATTATTATTTTGTTTTTCCTTGCGAGAGGTCATGACGTGACCTGAAACATTTATAGTCGCACGTACACAAACCTCATCTCAACCAATCGGAGAACCCCGATCTATTTACAACATTATTATTGTAATTTATTCATCATCACGTGATTTATTTTCATCAATGAATTTTGTTTGCTGTTGTCGGCAAACCTTATCTCAACCAATCGGAGAACTCCGATCTATTTACAACATTACTATTGTAATTTATTCATCATCACATGTCAATGTTGCTGTTGTCTACAATGGCGTCATTCATGATTTAATACTAGCACGTGCGTGTATTTCCCGGGGTGTAGTATTTTCGGTACCGTATTTTCTTTACAACAGTAATTGTATGCAATCGATATGAATGAATAATCACCCATTGAACGCCCTGGATTAACTTTTTATCAACTAACAACCTTTCTGAAGGGGGTGGCGTTTGTAAACAATCTCTTCGTTCTTTTGAATTTAGTTTGAAGTAGGCCTACCTATATTTCTTTAGAAGAAGACGGTCTTTTGTTTATCTCATTCAAATAAATTCGATATTATACAATTGAACTTCAATCAGTCGTGTCAAGTAGGCCTAGAGTTGAATGCACAGTACATTGTGCGTCGATATCGTCTTGAAAGGAAATATTTGAATTCGGAAAATTGATTTTTGCTATTAAATAAAACTGTAAAATCGGCTTGTCGGACAATTATCGCGGCTGAAATAACAATTCCGCGATTTTACGGTACTGTTTACAAATTCCGCGATTTTGATGATTTTAGCATGAATACCGTGAACACGGGAAACCCCTAAGCTTAATAATATGCCACATTTCATTAATATCCTGCCCCGTTAGTTACTTGTGCATATTGCATGGCAATCAATGCATTCAACCACCTGCAACTGGTTTGCAGGTACTTTCCCTGGCTTATAGTTTAACGAGCAAAAATCACAAGGAGAAACAAAATGCAATAATTTAGATATATCAAGTTAGTACATTATTTTACAGATGTAGTTTAATTATGTTTATGAATGAGTTTAATGACTTTTGATCAATTAAAATTCATCAAAATTCATTAGAATGTCAAATTGATTAATTTATTCTTGTGAACATTTTCAACATTGTACTTCAATCACACCCTAGAATATTCACAGTATATGTGGCCTCAAAATAAACTATACTTTAAATGACTGCATGAGTCAAATCTTTGAACCATTGCTCAATCAATCAATCAATCTATCAATAAATCAACAATCAACCAACCAACCAATCAATCAACCAACCAACCAATCAATCAATCAATCAATCAACCAATCAAAACGGTAAGAGTATCTTCTAATACATTGTACTTCAATCTCAACATTTTACTTCAATCACACCCTAGAACAGGCATTCTCAAATGGTGGCGCGCGCGCCACTTGTGGCGCATCAAGGCATCCTAAGTGGCGCGAGAGTGGTTAAAATTTGTTTTAAAAAATAAATCATATCATGATATAGCCAAATTCCATAGGCATATGACAGTCAGATGTATAAATACAGCAATTTTTCTCGCGCTACGCGCGTATGTGCCCTCAAAACAGTAATATTGGTTAATATGCTGCCTACATATCGTCAGCCTGCTTCGATAATTGCCTAACTCATTTTTTCTAGTTCTTAGAAAACAACAAAAGTATGAAACCTGTTACCTGTGTACCTATTACTCATTTTGTATTATTGATGGATGGATATTCATTATGTGGAATGTGCCTTTGATTGTTGATGCCTCAATTGGCGTGCATGGATGCACTAATCCAAGTCATATAGAAACAGATGAACACAGCCATACAATAATTTGATTAATTCCATGGATTTGTCAATGCAAATTCAATAATGCAAAATGAGTAACATGTTGGAGTGGTCTGGTGGCCCTTTTTCAACAAAACTCTTCATTTATCAACACTTTTGATTGGTCAATGACTTAGGTATTATAACAGCATGTGCATAATGTAATGAAGTCATGACTTATGCAAAAAACTCAGTTTTGCTGAAAAGTGAGTTAGGCAATTATCGAAGCAGGCTGACGATATGTTAAAAATATTTTGAAATTAATGTTATAAAGGGAATTTTGCCATTGTAAATTCTAAAAAATATGACCAAGTGGAGCTTCAACAAGTTGGTTACTAAAATGTGGCGCATTAGTAAATCTAGTTGAGAAAGCCTGCCCTAGAATATTCACAGTATATGTGGCCTCAAAATAAACTATACTTTAAATGACTGCATGAGTCAAATCTTTGAACCATTGCTCAATCAATCAATCAATCTATCAATAAATCAACAATCAACCAACCAACCAACCAATCAATCAATCAACCAACCAACCAACCAACCAACCAATCAATCAATTCTTACCTGAAACGGTAAGAGTATCTTCTAATACTTGGCCTGCTTCCAGAGATGAGTACTTCTCAATGAACTCTCCAATAGATGTAGAGACATGGTACTTATGGGGGTAGGGAGAATCATCATCACAATCAATCAATCAATCAATCAATCAATCAATCAATCAACCAACCAACCAATCAATCAATCCTTACCTGAAACGGTAAGAGTATCTTCTAATACTTGGCCTGCTTCCAGAGATGAGTACTTCTCAATGAACTCTCCAATAGATGTAGAGACATGGTACTTATGGGGGTAGGGAGAATCATCATCACAATCAATCAATCAATCAATCAATCAATCAATCAATCAACCAACCAACCAATCAATCAATTCTTACCTGAAACAGTAAGAGTATCTTCTAATACTTGGCCTGCTTCCAGAGATGAGTACTTCTCAATGAACTCTCCAATAGATGTAGAGACATGGTACTTATGGGGGTAGGGAGAATCATCAATCAATCAATCAATCAATCAATCAATCAATCAACCAATCAATCAATCCTTACCTGAAACAGTAAGAGTATCTTCTAATACTTGGCCTGCTTCCAGAGATGAGTACTTCTCAATGAACTCTCCAATAGATGTAGAGACATGGTACTTATGGGGGTAGGGAGAATCATCATCACAATCAATCAATCAATCAATCAATCAATCAACCAATCAATCAATCAATCCTTACCTGAAACTGTAAGCATATCTTCTAATACTTGGCCAGCTTCCAGAGATGAGTACTTCTCAATGAACTCTCCAATAGATGTAGAGACATGGTACTTATGGGGGTAGGGAGAATCATCATCACAATCAATCAATCAATCAATCAATCAATCAATCAATCCTTACCTGAAACTGTAAGCATATCTTCTAATACTTGGCCAGCTTCCAGAGATGAGTACTTCTCAATGAACTCTCCAATAGATGTAGAGACATGGTACTTATGGGGGTAGGGAGAATCATCATCACAATCAATCAATCAATCAATCAATCAATCAATCAATCAATCAATCAATCAATCCTTACCTGAAACAGTAAGTGTATCTTCTAATACTTGGCCTGCTTCCAGAGATGAGTACTTCTCAATGAACTCTCCAATAGATGTAGAGACATGGTACTTATGGGGGTAGGGAGAATCATCATCACAATCAATCAATCAATCAATCAATCAATCAATCAACCAACCAACCAACCAATCAATCAATTCTTACCTGAAACAGTAAGAGTATCTTCTAATACTTGGCCTGCTTCCAGAGATGAGTACTTCTCAATGAACTCTCCAATAGATATAGAGACATGGTACTTATGGGGATAGGGAGAATCATCACTTTCCTTCAAGTTGGCTATCATCTGCGAACGGATCTGGAAGTACTCCTATGTTGGGGAAAATTATGAAACTGAAATTTTAAAGTGCTAACTATTAATTAAGAGTGAATGATAATAATAACCCCTTCTGGATATTCTAGCCAGGGGGATAAAAAGAAACAAACAACAAACCAATAAGCAATCAAAGAAACTCTAGATCTATGACAGCCAGGCCTGGAAAAGTAGGCAAATTGGGAAGCTCCTTGCTGGAATATTTGGGCATTTGGAGGGAAATGTTGCTCTTTCATATAAAGAAATACATAAGAAATAGTGGGAAATATTCAGTTTTGGAGGGAAATTTTGGTTAGCTTGCCGGGAAATCAACATTTTGTCCACGCCTGATGACAGCCATCTTGAATTTGAAATAAGGAAGCCATCTTGAATTTCCAAAATTATCTTAAAATGTTGTTTACCAAAAACCTGTTAATAAATATCAATATCACCACTATAGGATCAAGAATTGTATTTCGTACATCATTTCTCTTAAATCGGATCATGTAACTTAACGGTCATGTGATACGTAAATTCTGGGTTTACCCAATATACTAGCAAATAGCAATCCATTTTGGAATTCAAATAGCATCTCTCAGATGTTGTTTGACTACCACAAACTTATGATTAAGATCCCCATAATTTGAGCAACAAATCTACCACCTTGATGTAGGATTCTGCTAAACTTTTCACTTTTATCATTGCTGAAAGTGAAATCAGTATACATGTAGTTAGTTAGGACGTGTTTTTTTAATACCATATCTTTACATATGAAGAGGTATTTTGCAAAAGGGCCTCCTACATCCACTTTGGCTCTTATTGAGAAAAAGTCAAAAAACTGTTTCTAAATATTCAAGTTGAGCAATTGAAAAACTGAATGGATTATGAAAGAGGTACACTACATACTAATTGAAATTGAAATAAATTTTAAATGTGCTAGTTTTAATTTTTTTTTAAATCATGTTTACATTTTTTGAAAATTTGGATGTAGGCCCTTTTGCAACAAAACTCCATCTGTTTGTACATAAAGAAAAAATACCACACACAAAAAATCATTTATTTTAATCATTTCAAATAAATAAGTTTGATATTGAAATGTATAGGTCACAATCATATGTTTCAAGGAAATAAAGTCATTGTTTTCAAAAATACCTACATCTCATTGTAAACAGCCATTGAAGTTGTTGTTTTGTTGCAAAAGGGCCTGTATCCCAATTTAATTCTGGATACAGGCCCTTTTGCAACAAAACAACACTTTCAATGGCTGTTTACAATGAGATGTAGGTCTTTTTGAAAAAAATGACTTTGTTTCCTTGAAACATATGATTTTTCCCTATACATTTCTATATCAAACTCATTTTTTGAAAAAATGCACCATAGCCCTTTTGCAAAATACCTCTTCATATACTCCCTTTCATAATCCCTTGGACATAATTCCATCAAATCATGCGTATGTGCGAGTTGCGTATGTATGTGCGTAGGTTCGCGTAGTAATGCGTAGGTGCGTAAACCCGGAAGTGCGTACCAGTCCCTTTAAAAAAATAATCGCGTATCCTAATTGGTCAATCGTGAAATCGTCACACGCCGTGATCGCCGATCTTAAAGATCTTAAAGAGCCATTGATGACTGATGAGAACAATTTATAGACTGATAGAGATAGTTTAGACTGTTCTTATCCCTTGCTAAGGGCATTTATGCTATATTTGTAAATGTCTATTTGCATCTCAACTAGGATCTGCTGATCAAATTACAAGTCATATTCAAATTTTGTTTAACTCGTCCAACGGCTAACCTGTTACACTTTTTACCTGACATTTTACAATTGAAAACATTTAGAACAATGAAAACTTGTTCATCATGTTCATTATCACCAAGAAATCATATGAAAAATATACATGAAATTGAGGAAGTTGAGGACACAATGTGTGTTTTATTTGACGGTACTGCAACTTACTCGAGGATCCAACGATTCTTCATCTTGCGCCGTTGATTTCTTCTTCTGTGCCTGGGTTCCTGGGTCAGCTTTGGCAGTAGCCTCTACAGCTTTGGCCTTCTCTGCCTTCTCAGCAGCTTTCTTGGCTGCCTTGGCTCTCCTCTTCTGCTCACTATCGAGAAAACGTCACATAAAAGTAAATGTAACACGGTATATAATATTTATTTAGCACACCCTTCCCTCATGTAAAAACTGTTCATAGATAAAACTGTTTATTTTCTTCATAACAATTATGATAATTAACTTTTAAAAATTTAAGTTTCAGAATTTTTTTAAATATATGCTAAAGGATTCAATCATGTACAGGGTGTCCCAAAAGTCTATGCACGTTTTTGAAGAGTCATATCTCATAAAATATAAATCATATGGTATAAATTTAACCATATTTTGATAGACGAGATTTGGGAAATTAATTTGATACCAGACACAACCCTATTGGTAAACCCACAACATTATAAACCTGGTTGAAAGTCATTGGCCGTGTGCCACACCAACCCGTACCAAGTACCACACATTGTTGCTTAAAAGGTGCGCATAAATTAACGGTATGAAAGCAACGTTGCGCATTAGTCACAGTTCACTGCTTACCTTGCAACATTAATGTTATTTAATACCAAACTTGGTCACTCACAACATAAGCGTAGTAGACAACATTGCACAGCAAAAGTCTTCATTCAAGATGGTTTACAGCATAGATACGTGAATACAAATTGTATGGTTCTACGCTGAAACACATTCAGTTCAACTTACTCAACAAAAGTTCAGAAAACATTTCAAAGTGAAATGCGCACTAGGAAGAATATCCATTCTGAAGTTGGTGGATACATTTTTTGGAACATATTCTAAATGGGTAAAACAACCTTCGATGAGGCCTTCAAGCAGCATTAAAATAATCCGCTAAGTTTAAATTTTAACATGTTTGACAGCTGTGTGATGTGTGTGTTCACTTTTCTGTTACGTTATTCAATTGTTTAGGTCTGTGTTTTTGCATTAGCACACGTCTCTTTATACATGGAAAACATTTAAATTAGATTTCACTATAAAAACGAAAATTATGTGTGATACTGATATAGTTTGTTATTATGATGATATCACTGTAATGTAAAATTTTAAATATTACAATTGACGGATCACTTTCCGTGTAACCAACTCTATCCGTATTTTTGTTAATCTCAATAGGTATGGATTTATGAACTTTATTCCTCCGAAGTATAAAATTACATTTTTGCAGTAATACATATTTTACTTCTAGGGTGGCATTACAAACAGATGTTACTCCAATGTTTGGTATCAAAATTATTTCCCACATCTCCTCTTTCTAAATATGTATTCATATTTTTAATACGACTTATATTGTGTGAAATACAAAGCTTCAAAGTCGTTCATAGACTTTTGGGACACCCTGTACATAGTATATATGGGCTTGCACACAAAAATGTTGTCTTTTTTTTAAAAAATGATCGACCAATTAGTAAACAGCGATCGACTTTTCATCAATGTGCAACACAACAATTTATAATAATAATAATAATAATAATAATAATAATAATAATACATAATACATAATACTGAGAGCGCCTTACAACAAGTTCTCAAAGCGCTATTGCCAATATTTCACTGTCATTAGGAAATTGTCAGAATTATTTCGCTTCATATACTTGGCTACTGGCTAGACGCACACAGTATCAGCACTTAGATTCTAATATCACCCTTTTTAACAGCTCCCCAATCCCGCTTGGGTCAACATTTAATACATTATGAGCGTACAAACACAGACCAGGGATGATCCCCTACTCTTTACGAAGGAGGCTGTGACATTTTGAACATACTCGGGTATAGCTCTTCCGATACACAGGACCATCATTTCTATGTGACTTCCGAACCACGGTGCCCTAATCATGCCTACTTCAATTTGTACGGTCTAAAGGAGGCATGGGGGCAAGGTTGTATGGGAATCGCTGTAATTCGCATGTCCATTGAAATCAACAAACACCCGAATTGAAAAGATCCACCAAGTGAACAACGGCACAACATTTATGTATGAACTAGTTGCGCCACCTAGCTTGCCACCTTAAATTTATTTATTGTCTACCTTACAAAATCTCTGAATGATATATGGAGACATATAAGCAACAACAAAATAAGACTCCCACCATGACATATTTAAAAGTAAAATACTATTTTCGATCAATCAATTTTCCATAAACACAACTAGAAATGACAAAACAAATGCTCCTCCAATACTGGTGTTAAAAAGTTTCCATTAAAAAATATATATTTAAATGTGCCATGAAAGGAGTCCAGTTCCACAACTGACCGTTTAGCTGACCGTTTAGATTCACTGTTGGAGTCCGTTGAGCAACATTTCACCAATGCCGGAAGAGGGTGCACCCTTGTCAATGGGGGAAAGCAGTACAGGTATCTTTGCCCTTTGCGTAAACCTGAAAGACATTTTGACTGTGATGACAATATGTCATGACAAAGGTACACCACTCTTCTAAACATGGCTGTCCTGTTTTTTAGTCTCGGATCAAGCTAACTGGAGAGAGAATTTGCCTTTGTCATTTCTTGTTTGTCTATGTCATCTATAAATAAGACAAAAAAGACATAGTAAGTATATGACTAACCAACATTTGCTATGTTATTCATCTCAACGTTTTATGCCATATGAAAAGACTCAATGATACACCAAATGTTTTACAATCAAAAGTCAAACACCAACTGTTATAGATGCATTCAATTCCATACCAATGTATCAATCAACCAACAAATATTTCATTCAAACATCTGCGTCGATTTTCACGTCTATAACCGTCCTATGTAAAATCTTGCCGATAGCTTCAAAACAAGTGTGGTACAGAGACGAAAGGGGGCGTTACGGGCATACCTGGAGTTTCTCCGAGCTGTCAATCTAAGAATAGTTGAGGGTTTTTATCATTTGTTTCTATTTTTATGGTGAACCATATCCCGTTCATCTCTCTGCTCCAACACATTCTGCAACACTGTGCATAAAACTAAAAGTATTAAAACTCACTGGTCCATCGCGCGCTCCGATTGCTAAATTACCACGTGCTCGCTCCCAGTGTTGTCACTAGCCAAAAGTTAGTGGCGATTAATTTTACTGACGGCGAACGGAATAGGCCTAGTAAAAAAAGTTCCATGTTTCCCGTCCCCGCCCGCCTCCGTTCTAGCCGCCGCCTCCTTTATTTTTACTATTTGATATTTTAAAAAAATTTTAAAAATCTTTTTTTTTCTTTTTAAATTTTAAATTTTCAGAGCTTTAATTGGTCACTTTAAGGGAAGTGTCAACCCTATTATTTTGATGATCAACTTTTGCTTCTAAGTTTGAGAATATTGAATAGAAGTACATAAAAGTATACATTTATAGAAACGAAATTTGATAAGGAATCCGATGGTTATATCAATGTGATAAATAAACTAAATTTTGAGAAATGAACCAAAAAGCGATTTTTTGACCCCACATTTTTCAGACAGCATAACTATAAAATAGAAAATGGTAATTTGTTCTAATATACATTTTTGCAAACAAGACAATTTTGTCTATACTCTGTTTGGCCATCTCGAGACAGTGACGTAACCGCGTATTCTACTAATTGCATCACATATCGCGTGCGCATACTCGCGGCGCTGGCGTACAAACACGAGCGTTGAAAGGCGGAAGATACACACGCGTGCGTAAAAGCTGCGCCTGTTCAGTTACGTCACTGTCTCGAGATGGCCAAACAGAGTATAGGAGGCAATTTTTTCTTTTTCCAAAATAAGGCTTAGTTTTGGAAATATTGCTAAAAACATCGGAAAAGTGTAAAAGTCGTGTTTTTTTTACATACATTTCGCTAGAAATGGATGCATATCTCGAGTTTAAAATCCATAATCGAAAAAATAAAAATTTGCCTCCTAGCGCTGAAAGTCCTCTACACAATGGTAATAAAAGCTTACCTGATAGTTTGATATTTTTTTACTTATGTTGTCTGAAAAATCGTAAAATTCCTTCAAATTTGAACTTCTAGAAAACATTGATTTAGTAAAAATATTGACATTTTCCACCATTTAAAGCTAAATGTTCATGGAATACAAGGGCGTGTGACCTAAAAGGCGAGTATACTATTATGAACAATCAAAAGAAACTATCAGATTCAATTTATATTGTCACAATGTGAAGAAATTGGAAGAAAACTGAAATTTAAATGATCGTAAGATTGGCCTTTGTTTACATTTTTAGACATTGTTTTGCGCTCTTTTGTTTTTCGCGTCTACGACGCGGATATTAAGCGGCGCGTCTAGTATTACGCACGGGAAGATTCAGCGCGCGACGCAATGATCGAACAGCTGTCGCAGCATTTGAAAAGCACGGAACTCCGCTTAAATTCCCGCCAAATAACCATGCACCTTTTCCTGACTCAAACTTACCAAAACAACAATTTTAAATCACCCAAAAGAACGGGAAATAATCACTTCCGATTAGTAACTTATGATGGTAATGATAGAATACATATAAAAGTATAAAATAATAGAAAAATGTGAAATTCAATTTTTTAAACAAGTGCCGGGTTGACACTGCCCTTAACAAGCATCGATTGACCCCTACCTGACTCCTCGAATGACCTATATCATGCCCAAGTATAATATTATCTTGGTTTGTTGAAATAATTTAGAAATCCTTTCATTAATTTGAAAAACATTTTCATTTTAAACAACGATCAAATACCTAAATTCAGTAAATATAATAATCATTAAATAGGGGAAGAGAAATGTTGACTGTAAGTTCCATAATAAAACACTGATTTGTAAATGTTTGTATATATTTATTTCATTTTTTTGTTTATTTTTGAAATTGAGTTTAAAACAAATTATAACTGCACTGTTATGCATGTTATGTTAAATAGCATTCAAACCTATTCGGCATTTTATCCATCATTCATAAATCAAACATCTTTCTTTAACAGATCACAGGCAGGCATAGGCTACAAACAACCATTATAATTGTATTTAATATATATAATATAGGCCTATATGCAAACATTTAGTTACAAATCTTTACAGTGTTACCGTATCATTTTACAGGCAACACGTCTATTGCACAAATAATAAACAATATGTACTGAATTTAGATGGGTTTTTTTGTTTCTCTGGCAAGTATAGTGGAAAACCTGTTTAGGAGTGTCCCTGACACAGTCAGTTGGTCACTTTCGACTTGTCGGCCATCTTGAAAAAAATAGCAAAAAATAGGAAAATAGTAAATAGTTAGACCCTCCTTCCTCCTTTTTTAAAAAGTCCGGACGGGAAACATGTTATTTATTTTACTATGCCATAAGTGTTGCAAACAAAGTGCAGTGGATCATGGCATGGGGTCAATAGGCCTTCTTAATGTTTTTTAGGGGGTTATTAATGCACTTTGAGGGTTCTTGCCACAGCATTTCTTGTTTTATGAGGCAGTTTAATGATTTTATCCACAATTCTTTTTTCTTTTTTTAGTGCCGTTTGTTTTACCCTTTTTTTAAGATCATTTCTCTTAAATTGGATCATGTAACTTAACGGCAGGGTTGTAGCTACGCCAGGCGGCGCCGGGCGGGCCCGCCTGGCACTGGGCTAGGCCGCCTGGCACTGGGCTAGGCCGCCTGGCACAAAAACAAAAAAAAACAAAAAAAAACAAATCTTTCTTTTTTTCTACTATTTGTGGATAAAATCATTAAATTGCCTCATAAAACAAGAAATTATGTGGCAGGAACCCTCAAAGTGCATTAAAAAAGCCTAAAAAGAGAGTTATGTAACCAAATAGCGAAATATTGAGCCCGTCCGGTCGTTTCGCTCCCTCCGTTCGCCATTTTTGCCACCTGGCACAAAAGTTGGCCTAGCTACAACCCTGCTTAACGGTCACATGATACATAACATAATTTATGTACTCTAAAACATTTGTAAAATGACACGGCGTACACGCTTAAGCCTTTTGATGACATACGATACGAGGAATAAACTTAAAGTTGGCTCTCCTGACCTCGAGCATGTCGAGGCTGTCCGGGGATTGAATCCCGCAGATTTCGCGGTGATCATTTGTTTGGCAAAAATTTCATACTTTATCCCCTCCACCTGTTTCCACACAAAAACATAGCCTGGCTGGTTAGGGTGGCCTATATTAATACAAGATAACAAGTTGTCGAGTATATGCATACTAGATAATAAGATGTAGAAGATCATACTGATGCAATAACCATGTAATCGTGACAATGCGTGACTGCCGAATTCAGATGGTTTAGCGTTTTATTCAGTTTACGATCGATGTTTTATCATGATTCCTTTGAATTTTATAAAGATCGATTACCCCTCAAAATGATCTACCAAAATAAGGTTTTTGTTACGCTACCATAGTGAAGCAATAAACAATATACTTAGATTAGGATCGGGTGAAAAATTACCTTTTACTCAGCACTTCTCCGGTATCTGCCATGCTTTCGCTCTTTACGCACCTGATTTGTATTCAAAGAAGATGACACTGTTGACAATGCTTTATTGTATACGTTAAGCGTAGACATTTTCGAAAAAAGCAGGCGGTACGGGAAATGACAGTATATTCTTGATTTGGGCAAGGGCAAACCAAGTACTATGTAAGTTGATAAAGTAGCGTGGCAAAGAAAGGGAAAAAGGGAAAGATAGAAAAGGGAAAGAATAAAGGAGACATGATAGGAGATGACTAAACGGGATTTGTAATGATAAAGAGTGGTGTGTCCACCACCTACACCCCCCACACACACACACCCCACACCCTACACACAAATTGCAACTGGGATTGCAGGCATTCGGGGGAATTGGAATGGTTTTAAATTAGCATAAAATAGCACATTTTCCGCACGCTATAAGAGGTATGAAGTTACTCCATTTTCAGAGTGTCTACGCCTGTCGCAAAACTCCAAAAATGGAGTTTCTGCGTGTATACGCAAACAATTCCAAGATCGGATGATTGTGCGTCCGACGCAGAAACTCCAAAAGCGGAGGTTGTGCGGCCCTCTAATGAAGAAAAAAATTCTCCCACACCCCCACACCCCTACACACACACCCATCATGGGGAAATTGTAACCATTCGGGGGAATTGGAATGGTTTTAGATAAGCATAAAATAGCACATTTTCCGCACGCTATAGCTAGGAGGTATAAAGTTACTCCAGTCAGAGTGTCTGCGCCCGTCGCAAAACTCCAAAAATGCCGATACGCAAACAATTCCAAGATCGGATGATTGTGCGTCCGATGCAGAAACTCCAAAAGCGGAGGTTGTGCCGCCCTCTAAATGAAAAAATATCTCTATAGAGAGAAAATGTTGTCCTCCAAAAACGGAGTTTCTAGAATTCTGCGCATATATACTCCAGTGGCGTAGCCAGAGGGGGGGCGAGGGGGGGCGATCGCCCCCCCCCCCCCCCCAATATTGACGTCGTGTCGGTTGAGATTGGCACTGTCGGTTCATTTGACCAGAGGAATCATGTGATTATGATGGTCAAAAGTACACATATGAAAAAATTTCGCGCGCTACGCGCGCATAACAGTCACCTAAATGCAATATTCGTTGGTACAAGCTTGTTTAGAGCCAAAACGTACCTCAATCGTGCCAGCCAAAAATAGGTGTAAAGTCAAAAACATTCGCGCGCTACGCGCGCATGTCTTGACTCGAAACAATCTTGTCGGTTCATTTTCAGTTCTCGCCCCCCCCCCCAATATGAATACCCTGGCTACGCCACTGATATACTCAAACAATTTCCAAAATCGTAGGATTGTGCGTCCATCGCAAAAACTCAACAATCGAATGTTGTGCAGACTATAACTGGAAAACATTAGGAGATCTCCGTCCAGAGAAATGTTAACCTCCAAAAACGGAGTTTTTGCGCACGATACGCAACGCAACGTAACCATTTCCAAAATCGGAGGATTGTGCGTCCGTCGCAAAAGTTGTGGGGACTCTAAATTAACGAATGGTAAGGCAGACATTTCCAACTTAATCACAGGCGGCCTCGTAGACTCATCATCATCATCAATTGACTAGTCAGTATTATAAATCACCCCGGACGCACCACCCCATACAACATACATATATTGGCCCAATTGCCAATATTGGCATTGGCATTATCTTGTTGACCAATATTGGGTCAAGTATTGGGTTCCCATATTGCCATATTGGGTTCCCGTTGGCAATAATTGGCATTGGCAATAATTGGCATTGGCACTCTCTAGGTCACCAACATATTGAACCAATCTCTTGGTCACCAATATTGGACCAATATCGGTTTTATATTGGCGCTCTTCGATTGGCTTAAATTTAATATGTTGGCAACTAATAATTGGTCCAATAATGGGCACAATATACCAGGGGCGGAAAATGACCGTTGATTTGATATGCAAATTTTGACGTGGTCTAAAAATTGCGGCCGCTGTAAAAAGTTATCGTGTCCCTGCCTTCTGGCTAAGATTTTTTGCATTGTCCTGTCTCTTGACATTTTTTCCCTCGTCCTGGGCTTGCCCTTTGCCAAAGTTGGTCCTGTCCACGGGTTGGCCCGGGATCCGCTCACTCCTCTTATGGGGGAAATAAAAGAATGTCGAATTCTTCTTCCAAATATTTCTCCAAGATCGCCCAATATTGGCGGGTGGGGGGGGGGCACTCAACTTTTTTGGGGTAGGGGTGTGCCGCGCAGGGTCTCAAAAGGGGGTCTATACAGCACTGAACTGAGTGGATTTTATGACGAAAATAGAGTCTCAGGAACTGATTTTTTGTTCTCCAAAAAATAAGTCTTGAGAACTGGCCTATAGTACAATTTTGATTACCAAGAACGCAAATTGTCAATATTTTTTGGTTTTAGAACACAAAATTTTCGAAGAATTGGGGATTTGGAACGCAAAATTTCGCGATTTTTGAATTTTCAATAAAATTGGGGTCTTAAGAACTGATACAGGCTCAAAAAGGGGGGGGGGTCAAAAGAGCTAGCAGCAGAGGGTAAAAAAGGGGGTCTTCAGCGCGGCACATACCTATACCCTTTTCTAATGTCAATGCCCCTTCCCCCACCCCCCCCCCCCCCCCCCCCCGGGATTGGCGAGTGCCAATGCCAAGCTTGGGCCAATGAGCAAATAATATTGCGCCAATACATTGTAAGCCAATCATATTGGGCCAATGAAACATCAATATTGGGCCAATATTCCCGCCAATATTGTAATGTTGTCTGCCGGGCTGGCCTATCACCAGTGGCGTAGCCAGGGTCACTTGTCATGGGTGGGGAGAGGGTATTTTTTTTCGTGCATAGCCAGGTTTATCAGTGTAACTTTTTGATATGCCGTCCTGAGACTAATAGGTATATTAGTCTCAGATGCCGTCGAGTAAGAAAATGACCAACTAATTTGTCTTTCTTCCTCTCTCCTTTCTGTCCCTTTCCTTTACCTGTTTACCTGTTTACCTGTTTACCTGTCGTCTCGGGCACTTAGGGTAGGCTTTATAGCCTATAACGCCCATCCATATTCATCATTACTTGACTGCAATAGAGTTTGTAATATTAATTTACTTTACATGTGACCTGCTCCAGAATGGTGCTGCCCATGTAGTCATATTTGTTGATGTGCTTGTCCAGGAAAGAGTCGATCGCATTTTTGAAACCGTTGGTTGTTTTTGCATGGACGATACAGCTTGGGAGCCTATTCCATAGGTTGACAACTCTCTGGGAGAAACAGTTCTGTCTTATTTTCACCTTGTTGCGGGTCTTTTGGATCTTAAGGCTGTGTCCTCTCAAACCATCAATTTTGGCCTCGATGTCGAAGAATTTGTTGGGTTGAACATCTGTGAAGCCATTCATGATTCTATACACCTGGATCATATCTCCACGGAGACGTCTATATGCTAGAGTTGGGAGTTTGAGCATCTTCAATCTAGTTTGATATGGTAGCTTTCTTAGGACTGGTACAATCTTGGTGGCTCTACGCTGAACTTTTTCCAACTTGTCAATGTCTCCTTTCAGATATGGGCTCCAGACGCAGTTGGCATATTCTAAATGTGGCCGAATCATGGTCTTGTAGATTATCTTGAAAATGTCTAAATCCATATGATCAAAGGATCTCTTGGTAATTCCAACTACTCGATTGGCCTTCTTGACGACTGCTCCAACATGGTTGGTAAATGACAGTGACCTGTCAAAAAGAACTCCTAGGTCATTTTCTTCATCTAACTTTCCTAGCTGTCTCCTCTCATTTCCTTCCTTCATTGTATAATCAAATAGATCTCTGGGCTTGCCGTAATGCATAACTCCACATTTCTTGACATTGAACTTGAGTTGCCACTGGTTCGACCATTCCCCTAACTTGTCTTTCTTTCTCCCTGTAAAGTGCAGACTTCATGTAAACGAAGAATGACGCACTGCGTGGTGTGTGCATGCGTCGTCGCATCGACGACTAGATGCAAAAGGTGCAAAATGTGTACAATGTGCAAGTAAAAACTGGTAGAAGCTGGAGCTACTTAAGTGGTTTCCTCAATGCAGACTTGAAGGCATCAAGGGATGGGTATGCAGCTGGATCTTTAGGGAGGATATTCCAATCCCTGATGGTGTGAGGGAAGAACGAGCTGGTGTAGACTGAAGAGAGGGTGTGGGGAATGAAAAACCGAGAGTTGTGACCTCTGGTGGACGATGAGAGGGGAGTGAGATGCTGCTTCCAATCAATGTCGACCAAGTCGTAACGAATCTTGTACATCATTACAAGCCGGCTCTGGAGGAGTCGTCTGTCTTGGAGACTGGGCCATTTGAGGGTGTTTAGCATGTCAGAAACTGAACTGGTTTGACGGTAGTCACCAGTCACAAACCGTGCTGCTCCTCTCTGTACCTTCTCTATCTTCTGTATGTTTCTCTTGGTGTGTGGATCCCATACTGAGGAGGCAAACTCGACAGACGGCCTGATGAACGTGGTGTAGGCAACTTCCTTCACTTTCGGGCCGCAGTGGCCCAGGTTGCGTGACAGGAAGGCTCTTGTACCATTGGCTTTTTTGGTGATGGCATCAACGTGGGAGTTGAAGTTGAGTTTGCTGTCCAAGTGAACACCAAGGTATTTGGCGGACGTGACCACATCTAAGACTTGTCCATGCACAGTGTAATCAGATGTTATAGGATTCCTCTTGTTAGTGATGTGAATGACCTGGCATTTGCTGGCGTTGAACATGAGCCATTTCCTTTCCCAGACTTGGAGGGCGTCAAGATCTTCTTGGAGTTTACTGCAATCAGCAGTGGAGGAGATCTGGCGGTATAGGACACTGTCGTCAGCAAATAATCTGGTAGTGGAAGACTAGGTCATCTTGAAGTTTGGAACAATCCTCTTCGCTGCGTGCTTGTGTAAAGACCTTGGTATCATCTGCAAACATCCTAACCATGCTGGAGATGAGGTTTGGTAAGTCATTGATGAAGATGATGAACAATATTGGTCCTAGATATTGGTCCTATTGATCCTTACCTTTTTGCCTCATCCCGGCCTCATCACCTAACTGAGATGAGACGGAAAGACAGACAAAGACTACATGTATACTATACAGACCTTGAGATTTGCTTAAATCTAGTACTGATTCTTATCTGCCACTATCTGGGAGTGCGAGGGATTGGTACGACAGGCTGCAAATACCAACAAATTCTGTGAAATCCCCATCGCATCGCAATACTCCAGTTTTTGTCTAGCTTTTGGCCAGGTTTTAAAGTTGGTTTTAAACTTTATTGTATAATATTACAAGGTTAATTATGCTCTCTACCCGAATAGTTAGGCTATGTCATCTCCACAAAAAGCTATTGCAATCTACAGTTAACAGTTGTGCGGTCAGAAGGGTAGGAGGAGGATTTCAAGAGCCTGACCATGCAGCTTTGTACAAAAAGTACCGGGCCAGGCCTAATGAAAAAGTTATCAAGATGACCGTGGATTATGTTTCGAAAAAGGTAGGCTTATTAACCTACGGTTACCTCTTTCACGAGGAAATGTCGTGTTTACTACGGGGTTACTAACCCGTAAATTGTACCCCCTTGGTTGCAAAGAAAGAGGCATGTTTCAGAGAATTTATATGATGAAGTAGAGTAGGTTTTCTCTTGAACTTGAACATGTTGAAGAAGTTGAATCATGAATGGTTAATTTTAAACTTTAATTTAAAGGGGCCATGACTGATTCCTGATAGTCAAATCATAGGACAGGGGTCATGTTTTGTGTGTGTGTTTTTGTTGTTATATTGAATTTTATGCACATGGGCAAATTTTGTTTTCACATTAAATACTAGTCCGAGGTGGATCAGCTCAGACTCGTTCCGATACGTGATCTGATCTACTCTCCATTTGTGGGAGGAACGACAAAACTACTCTACGTGAACGAGCTAATTAAATACCAGTCCATAGCTATGTAGCACTGAGAAATTGCAGAGAGGAAATTTGAGAGGAAATTTGGAAAAAAATGAATTGTTTCTATAGATACGGTAGGCTACGAAAGAACCTTGAAGTATAATAATTTATGGGGAAAGAGTTGAATGATGGTGCTAGATAGAAATTCGGTTGAAGCCATTTATGTGGTGAGTGGTGACTGATAACTTTGATATGATCTACATCGAAATGACCAAATCATGAAATTACACGATATTATAGACAGCAAATTTCAGATGGTAGTTAGTATGCCTACAACCCAGCAAACACAGAACGTTTCCGCAACGTTGCACCTAGGTTGCAGTTAGGTTGCGTTATTTAAAACGTTTTAACAACGTTTTTATAACGTTACGGTTTGGTTGTGATTTGGTTGTTTTAAGTTGGTCCGTTGAAACGTGAGCAAAACGTTCTCTGAACGTTAAAGTTTAGTTCTAGTTTGGTTGCACTTAGGTTGTGGTTAGGTTGTCATTATAAACGTTCTTACAACGTTATTATGACGTTGCGGTTTGTTTGTTTTAGGTTGGTTCTTGGAAACGTGATTAAAACGTTCTCTGAACGTTGCATGTTGATCATCGGAAACGTTTACATAATGTTTTAACAACGTTGTAACACTCAAATAGTTGGTTGTTTTAGTTTAATCCTTTAAACGTGAAAAAGATGTTCCCTGAACGTTGTAGTTTAAGTTCTAGTTTGGTTGCACTAAGGTTCTGGTTAGGTTGTCATTAAATACGTTCTTACAGCGTTATTATAACGTTGCGGGTTGTTTGTTTTAAGTACCAAATCACACCCAAACCGCAACGTTATATATAACGTTGTAGAAACGTTTTAATGACAACCTAACCACAACCTAAGTGCAACCAAACTAGAACTGAACTGCAACGTTCAGAGAACGTTTTGCTCACGTTTCAACGGACCAACCTAAAACAACCAAATCACACCCAAACCGCAACGTTATAATAACGTTGTAGAAACGTTTTAATGACAACCTAACCACAACCTAAGTGCAACCAAACTAGAACTTAACTGCAACGTTCAGAGAACGTTTTGCTCACGTTTCCATGGACCAACCTAAAACAACCAAATCACACCCAAACCGCAACGTTATAATAACGTTGTAGAAACGTTTTAATGACAACCTAACCACAACCTAAGCGCAACCAAACTAGAACTTAACTGCAACGTTCAGAGAACTTTTTGCTCACGTTTCCATTGACCAACCTAAAACAACCAAATCACACCCAAACCGCAACGTTATAATAACGTTGTAGAAACGTTTTAATGACAACCTAACCACAACCTAAGTGCAACCAAACTAGAACTTAACTGCAACGTTCAGAAAACATTTTGCTCACGTTTCCATGGACTAATTAAATAATGAATTACATTTTATTTAAAAAGGTTTATTACGAATCAAAATTTTAATACAAAACAATTTGGCATTACAAATTTGATGTACTAATCTAGGCGTATACAGGGTGACCCAAAAAATGTTAACACTCTGGGCACATAAGATATCTTAAAAGGACAGGAACACACGGGTCTAATCTTGATGTATTATGAAAGCTGAGTAAATAAGCTTTCATTTGCATTTTATTGCGTTCCAATTGGTTATTTAGAACGGGAGATATGCTTCAGCAAACATGAGGAAGCAAAATCGGCTTGTCCAATTTGCATTAATTACAACTATGATTACGAACTTGTAAGAAGCGCAATATGCTCTTTTCTAAGCGTGTAAATCCGTTAAAGTTTGAATCGAATTCGTTCCTCGTGGGTATTGCACATGGAAAAAGAGTATAGAACTTGAACTCATGACAAAATACCTGTATAATTTATGTGGAATATATTTATTTATGTCTTCTAAGCTTGAAAAGAATCTGGCTTCATCACGACGTTCATAACGTTCATATAACGTTTACACAACCAAATTATGTTACCTGGGCTGTAATCGCTAATTTGCATATTTTACCTGGCCTTACTTGAGTCGAGTAAATTGTGGAAATAGCTCATTAGCATAATTTCAATGGTACAAAAATTAGCACCGGTGCTCGTTTGTAACCTTTAAATTATGGTAATGAGCTAATTTGCAACTTTTATTTATTTAAACCTATTTTAAAAAAAAAATTAAGTCGATACATACATTTAACAGCTTTTAACACCATAGAAAGCATTTTGATCTGTATACGTAAGTTCTCATATGTATACATTAGGAGTTGTTTCCAAGGCTTTTTATCCAGTTCAGATTCTGTTTGGTTTGACCATGATTTGTCAGGCCAGAGACACGCAGACTTATTGGCTCAATTATAGCCTACACGCGACAATACCCAGGAGAGTGTATACATGTTTGTGTCCTTGAACTGGCATGACTGTTTGCGGTCAATGCAAAGCCAGTGTTTTAAAAATTACAATATACTAGTACACTACTACTAGCAATTTAACGTTTAGAACATTCTGTCTTATCTTTTTAGTAGGTTTATACAATTAATGAACATTTCTTAAAGTCAAAAACTGAGATATCTGGAGACATTAATGTAAAGGGCAAAACATTTAGAATAATATTTCAGTGATTTCAGTTTTTCTCTTTGATATTTTGAAGTTAATTTTAGAGTGAACTTGAGAGTGAAAATTATTCCAAAGTTAAAATGAATTGAATAAAACTGTGGGGTGGGCCTATGGTAAGTTGATGACGTTGAGAATCTTTAGATACATTTGGTGGTTTCCATTCAGAATACAAAAGTCGTGGTGTTAAATCAAGCATAAAATGCCATCAAAATATCTTATTTTATAAAGATGAATGGATCAATTGTTACATTTTAAAGTTACTTGAATATTTAGGATTGAACTTGAGAGTGAAAAATTATCCCCTTCTGTTCCAAACTTTCGAAGTAAGATATATTGACATTATGCGAAAGTGCAACGCTCACACAGAGCTGGGGAAGAAACCACTAATAAACTCTAAGTTTGCCCAGCTGAAACAGGCAGAACCCGGCAATAATCGGCAATAATCTTTTTGCGGGCAGCTGTAAAAGACAGAAAACTAAAAGGCAGAAAAAGCAGAAAAGACTGAAAAATTTAGAGTTATGATTTCGTGAGTAGCCTTCTGAAGGTGCATGAGTTTGCATGTTTTCAGACTATAGTAAGTATTGTTTTACCAATGCCTCACATGAAACATGTTGCTCTCCAGTATTTATGGTTGAACTTTATGTTTACAGACTATAGTAGTAAGTTATGTTAAGTTATGTTATCACCCATACATGTGTTTGGACTTTATGTAAACATTTCATGGTGGTCATCATAGATCATTAACATTTTGCATGTCCAGCTGGGCTATACATTGTATTTCAACATGAATTTGAAGTACATGTATACTTATAACACTATTATATTAGGCCAAGTAAAATAAAACAACAGTCGAACGTCCGGACTTTTCAAAAAAAGGATGAGGGAGGGGCTTTTTATTTAATATTTATTATTTTTTTTCCCAAAATGGCCGCCGGCTTTTTGAAGTAAAGATTTTACAGTCTGAGCCTCTTTACATTGTATATGCTTTTATTTAATATACAGATACAGTTTTAATAAAGTTTTACTGGAGCAACTTAAATATTTGATAGTTTTACATGCAATTTTTCGAAAGTTTTACTATAAAAAAGTTTTAAAAAAGTAAAAAATCATTTAAAAAAATCAATGCGGCACGAAAAAGTAAGCGGGCGGGGACGATCAACTGTTGTTTTGTTTTACTTGGCCTTTGGCCAAAACAATATTTGTTGCGTTGCCCTCAACGACCAACCCTAAAATCTTAAAAATCAGGGTCAAATTTAAAATTTAATTACATTTTACCCAAATTGTCCATATATTACTATTTTCTGCTTGAAATCATATATTTTACACACGTGTGAGATTAATAAGTTTGCTTGAATAAATAGTTTTTAAACTTATTATCACACTAGGAACATTAGTAACATCATGGTTTAGTAACATTTGTTAGCGAAAGAAAAAAGAAAAAAAGGAAAATTGACCGACCGACCCGACCTCAAGATTTTTGGCACTTGAGGGCAACATAACAATTTTGTTGTTGCCTTTACGAATAGGGCCTTATGACCCACTACATCAGAACTACGAGCGCAGCAACTTCACAAACATTTTAAAGGCTGGTGCAAATTGCGGGGTAGTAACTGGTGTGAGGGGTTAAAGGATTTGTAGCAGGACAGGGGGGGGGGGGGGGATACTATGGACCCCAACAGAGGGTGTATCAGCCAATCTATCAAATTACGCTCTTTTTAAAAATTACAGTTGGAAAAAATGGCGTACCCAAACTTTCATTTCCCCTGAAAATCCCTGGTGTGCCTACATCTTCAAAGGCATGTTACAATTATAATTACTTTATTGTATACTTTTAAAAACTGATATATTTATTTGTTTTGTTTTGATGACACTTTTCAACAACAAAAATCTATAATCGTTATTAAGCTTTAATTCTATAAAAATAACAACAACATAAATACTATACTGTATATGATTATGCAGTGACAGGAAACATAACTTTAATTGTTTGTAGGCCTTCACAGTGAATGCAGCTCAAATTGTGTAATTTAGCCTGGCCTTCCTGCAATGTCAATGTATCTCAAGGGAACAATAAATCTGTGTTGGGGTTTAGTATGGAGTCAATTGTATACAGCCATTTCACAGTGTGAAAACACATATCCTTGGTTTAGACTTGGTTTAGACTTGTACAACAGTCATGACAATACAGAAGTAAAGACCAACAAGCCTACAAAACTCAACTCTGGTAACTCACGAAATCATAACTCTAAAATGTTCAGTCTTTTCTGTTTTTTCTGTCTTTCATTTTTCTTTCTTTTACAGCTGCCGATCTTTTTGCAGTGTCCCAGCAGAAACACGCTCTTAGTAACCGCACCACTTTAATACAGTGGCGTAACCAGCGGGGGGGGGGGGGGGGGGGGGGGGGGGGGGGGGAACCCTTGCACCCCCCGCTTGCCCCCCCCAAATGAAATCAAGTACGGCTGTAAATGAAATTTACAAACAAAGTACACACCAAATCCCCCCCCCCCAATAATGACATCGTACGCACTCTAAATGGGAAATAGCGCCATAACCATGATAACAGTATACTCGCACCCCTTTGAAAATGCGTGATTTAAACATAATCTATGTCGTTTCCCTTCCCCGCACCCCTTTGAAAATGTTTCAATTACACCTTCCCAGCATCGCTTCTCTTTCGCAAACTTTTGAGATGTGATTTTTTTGACATACAATAGTAATGTGCAACGCATTCTTATCACCCGCACCCCTTTGAAAATGTTTAAATTACACATCATTCAACATCCCAATTCTTTCCCCCCAACTCTTGAGACATGATGTTTTGAAATAGGCGAGAGTGCAACGCACACTAAATGGGAAATAGCGCCATAACCATGATAACAGTATACTCGCACCCCTTTGAAAATGCGTGATTTAAACATAATCTATGTCGTTTCCCTTCCCCGCACCCCTTTGAAAATGTTTCAATTACACCTTCCCAGCATCGCTTCTCTTTCGCAAACTTTTGAGATGTGATTTTTTGACATAAATCAGCAATGTGCAACGCATTCTTATCACCCGCACCCCTTCGAAAATGTTTAAATTGCACATCATTCAACATCCCTATTCTTTCTCCCAACTCTTGAGACATGATATTTTGAAATAGGTGAGAATGCAACGCACTCTAAATGGAAAAATAGCGTCATAACAGTACTCGCACCCCTTTGAAAATGCGTGATTTAAACATAATCTATGTCGTTTCCCTTCCCCGCACCCCTTTGAAAATGTTTCAATTACACATTCCCAGCATCGCTTCTCTTTCGCAAACGTTTGAGATGTGATTTGTTGACATAAATCAGCAATGTGCAACGCATTCTTATCACCTGCACCCCTTTGAAAATGTTTAAGTTACACACCATTCAACATCCCTATTCTTTCTCCCAACTCTTGAGACATGATATTTTTAAATAGGCGAGAGTGCAACGCACTCTAAATGGGAAAATAGCGCCATAACAGTACTCGCACCCCTTTGAAAATGCGTGATTTAAACATAATCTATGTTGTTTCCCTTCCCCGCACCCCTTTGAAAATGTTTCAATTACACATTCCCAGCATCGCTTCTCTTTCGCAAACTTTTGAGATGTGATTTTTTGACATAAATCAACAATGTACAACGCATTCTTATCACCCGCACCCCTTTGAAAATGTTTAAGTTACACACCATTCAACATCCCTATTCTTTCTCCCAACTATTGAGACATGATATTTTGAAATAGGCGAGAGTGCAACGCACTCTAAATGGGAATATAGCGCCATAACAGTACTCGCACCCCTTTCAAAATGCCTGATTTAAACATAATCTATGTCGATCACCTTTCCCGCACCCCTTTGAAATGTTTTCAATTACACATTCCCAGCATCGCTTCTCTTTCGCAAACTTTTGAGATGTGATTTTTTGACATACAACAGTAATGTGCAACGCATTCTTATCAACCGCACCCCTTTGAAAATGTTTAAATTACACACCATTCAACATCCCTATTCTTTCTCCCAACTCTTGAGACATGACATTTTGAAATAGGCGAGAGTGCAACGCACTCTAAATGGGAAATAGCGCCATAACCATGATAACAGTATACTCGCACCCCTTTGAAAATGCGTGATTTTAAACATAATCTATGTCGTTTCCCTTCCCCGCACCAACTCGTGTTATGGTACATATGATGGTTTGGAGGTAAATTTACTAAAGTTTAATACCGTAAAGTGAACATTTTCGCGTGTATAATTTTTCGCGATTATTTGCACACTTTGAACAATTTACGAATTTGAGCTTTTGCCCTTTGCCACCCCCCCCCCCCCCCCCCCCCACCACCACCACCACCACCACCACCCCCTGATAATAAGTGACTCTGGCTACGCTTCTGCACTCCAATCTAGAAATTTCTTTTTCCTTAAACTTCTACCTACCCTGGATCTTATGTTATGGTTTGAAGGTAAATTTACCCACGTTTAATACTATAGGGGTGAACATTTTTGCGTGTATACATTTTTCGCGCTTGGCACATTTTGAACAATTTCGTTTTTATTTTATTTTTGCGATTTTGAGCTTCCTTACATAGACCTACATACACAATGAATATATTTGCGCGCCTTTATTTGCGTGTTTGCTGTGATTTAGCACGAAAAGCGCAAAAATAAATGTAGCGCGAAAAAGAACACGTTGACACTTTCTGGAATCACAACAAAAACCATGAATAAACACATAACACTGCTCGCCAGAGCTATAATGTAGAACAGTAGTCTATGGTCACTATGCATAGTATACACTCTATCAAGGACAGTTTGCGTGAACTGTCAAACATCATTATATTAATACAGATCGGGTGGCAGGGGCATACAAAACCAGCAGCGAAAAGATTTAAATCTTAAATACTTAATTGGGCTCATGGTGACTTTTATTTGTGAACCGGTGAGGCGATCCACAGAATCAATGGATGAGAGTCAGACAAATTTGCTTGGAAACAAATCCTAATGAGCTAGAGGCAAGTCATTGTTCGCTAATGCCATATACATTGAGCAAGAACATAGTACACATGAAAAGGTCAATGCCCGCCCCATCCCTCTATAATACCACTACCATTCCCTGGTTGCCATGGTGTAACTAACCGAATTTGATGAAAGTTTTTTACACGTTTGGGATAACGTTGTGAAAACGTTCAAGACTAACGTTCATACAACATAAAAATGTGTCGACAAATAAACGTTCTTTGAACGTTTAATCATAACGTTCCAAGAACGAAAGTGAAACGTTGTCACGACGTTCCAACAACGTAATAAATAGGTTATAAAAACGTCATTTGGACGTAATGGTATAACTAACAGAAGTTTTTTAAACGTTTGGGACGTTGATAAACGTTGTGAAAACGTTCATTACTAACGTTCAAACAACGTAAAAATGTGTCGACAAATAAACGTTCTTCTAACGTTGGATCGCAACGTTCCATGAACGTTGTCACGACGTTCCGATAACGTAATAAAGACAGTATAAAAACGTCATTTGGACGTAATGGTATAACTAACAGAATTTCAAGAAAGTGTTTTAAACGTTTAGGACGTTGTGATAACGTTGTGAAAACGTTCATGACTAACGTTCATACAACGTAAAAATGTGTCGACAAATAAACGTTCTCCTAACGTTGGATCACGTTCACAACGTTCTTTGAACTTTTAATCATAACGTTCCAAGAACGAAAGTGAAACCTTGCCACGACGTTCCAACAACGTAATATGGTTAGCTGGGAATACATTGGTGCAACAAAACCTGATTTCCATGAAAATTGAGGAAGCACCAATGTATCTCTAATAGTGCCCCTTCATCCTTTCATGACCCTCTGACTCTGAGGGTCATTGCGCATCTGGTAATGTAAAGTGGAACCATACCAAAACAGATTATGCCCTCCACATTGTCCAAATGTTGTCTTTCGCAGATAATTTACTATTTATTTGGTACTCACCTAATTCTTGAACATAGTGTTTTATTTAGGGTTATATTTTACTGAATGGCCCGCTCTGATACATCCAATATGATACTAAGTCACCCAGGATTTTAAAAGATTAATTGTTGGCAAAATTTACTACATGTATTAATGCACTTTAACTCTCATTCATATTCATAATATACATGATATGATAATATTTTCAATACAATGTCTCAATAGTTCATTACTACTTTCAGAGAGACACAGATGGTGGTTCAAAGTCTACAGTTGTTGATGTTGCTTGTGGCAGTGGACAAGGCACTCTCCTCTTGGCCCAACACTTCCATCGGGTTATTGGGATAGATATCAGTGATGCACAACTTGAAGAAGCAAGGAAGGCTACTAAAGCAGAAAATGTTGAATATCGGTATGGATTATCATGTACTGTAAATGTGGACATTTTCGTGCTACATTAATGTTCGCTCTTTTGATGCTCCAAGCAGCTACCGCGAATGTCACAAGATATAAGTGTGTTAGTGTCATAGACCTGACGGGGAAGTCCTCTTTTTGTCTATACACTGGCACGCTCAACATTTGATCGGAGGGGCCCGGTTAAATTCCCGACTGGTGCTCCGAAATGTTGCTGGTATATCTCAGGGTGGTACATGACAAAATTGGTGGCAGCGGTGGCCCCTGGTGTTTCTTACACCCGGGCAGGCCCACCGATTAGAGCCTATTTATTTATGTACCTTTGTATCAAGGAGCTGGATTTAAGGCATGAGGACTTGCCTTGTATAGAGGGGGCATAGACCTGACGTGGAGTCCCCTTTTGGTCTATACACATCGGCGCGTTCAACATTTGATCGGAGGGCCCGAGTTCAATTCCCGGCTGGTGCTTCAAAATGTTGTTGGTATATCTCAGTGAGTTATAATATGTTAGGGCGGTATGGGACACGAAAATAAAAACACGCAAATATATTTATTTTGTGTATAAGTCTATATAATGAACTTTCAAATAGTGAATTAAAAAACAAGTGAAATGGCTGAAAATCAGCAAAGCGCGCAAATTTAATCGCACAAAAATTACCACTTTTACAGTATACAAAACTTGTCATCTCGCGTATTGGTCAAATTGATTGATCACACCTCATTGGATTTATAACAATGACAGTAATAATTTATTGTTTCTTTTAAAAACAACACTCTGTTGTATTATGGAATAGTTTCATCAGGAATTCAGAAGAACATGATAATAATTTTCGTTAGAAAATTCCAATTAGGAAACTTACTTAATTTTCCATACGGGTTTCAACAACACATCGGTTGTCTTCCTCAGTGGATTGTGTTTGATCCAGAGCTAGTGTTTCTAGTCTGTTTCTTGATGACGTCATCGGATGATGACGCCCTCTGGATCACTGAGTCGTAAAAATGACTGCATGAGTTGGTAAGCCCCCTCGTCGCCATTCATTAGGTGCTTATGTTGGTCTACGCTTCTTTTTCTACGAATCCAAATTGATTCGCGTATCCATCTAGTATTTCTAGTATCATCTCTGGCAATGATCTTTGATGTGTTATTGAAACCCGTATGGAAAATTAAGTAAGTTTCCTAATTGGAATTTTCTAACGAAAATTATTATCATACTCTGTTGTATTGTATTCCATCTGAAGGTATTTTGTCTTACATTACATGTATGCATCACACGAACCAAAACACAGATTCAGGGCCTTGCATTTTTTCAACCGTGACAAAAGTGCTTATGTTGATCTGCGCTATAATCGGCCAGCTCCATTTAGTACATAGAGCTTGAGATGAATTTATTCTACATAGTTTATTTTCATCAACAATTCTCAGCATTCTCAAAGAATTTATGGTGTCTTTTTAAAAGACTTGAATCTGCTCTGCTTTTTTCAACCATGACAATTATGACTGTGTCGGTCCATACTAAAGGGTATGACTGTTTTAAAAAGCCAATTTTATAGAGGGGAAGTATCTTCCGATCTTGTAGAATCGGGAAACATGGGTATAAATTCTTGCATGTTTTTTAAAAACCATAACAAACATTTCATATTTGTCTCTAGATGTGGAACTGCTGAAAGTCTTCCCATTGATGACAACTCAGTGGATCTTCTCACCTGTATCCAGGCCGTCCACTGGTTTGATTTTGAAGCCTTTTGTCGCGAAGCGGATCGAGTGTTGAAGCCCAAAACAGGTTGTCTGGCGATATTCACGAGTGATTTAAAGCGTGTGCAGCACGATAATCAGGCAACTGCAGATAAACTCAATGACTTATTTGACAGTGTAAGTTTTTTTACCCCGCACAGAGGGGGTGCACTTTGATAATATGTTGTAAGCATTAATATGAATACATGGATTAAGGGTAGTATCAAAGATAAGAACATCTGTGCAACATAATTCAGACATAAATCACTCATGACCATTTCGATTTAAATCACATCTTGATGGCATATCCCTCTTTATAAGGGTATGATTTTATTGACGGGGAACAAACTTCTGTTCTATGAGCAAACAGAACTCTCAGGTAGGGTGGGTCAAGCATTTTCTTTTTCCTTTTCAAAATGACTGTAAGAATCAAAATAATCTGTATAAAAAAAAATGGAGACACCATTTTTATTTTATTTAAACATGAATTTTTTTCTCACCAATTTCTTGGTCATGTCTGTATAACAGGGGAGTTTTTGTCGCCTTATGGTAATCTTTTTCTTCTATGCGAATGTGCAATAAGGGTTGTTTTCAAGTATGTGTTCACATGGATGCTTATACAGCTTTTAAACATAAGTGCCTCCCTTCAGGGAGGGTGTGGGTTGGCCACTTATATATCAAAATGACAACATGTTCCACTGCTTTAACACTTTCCACAAGGCAGGCGTCTGCAGACGACATTCCAAAATGTTTCAAAAAGTCACAATTATTGAATTTTATTACCATTTGGAATCACCATGAGAAATGCGTTGAAATAAATACAAACATGCCTATAGTCTATTTGGCCATCACGAGACAGTGATGTAAACTGCGTATTTGACTTATTTTATTGCAGCACATAACATGCGCGCCTATTTGAGGCGCTGGCGTATACACACGAGCGTTGAAAGACAGAAGATACATACGCGTGCATAGAAGCTGCGCCTGTTAAAGGCATATTATGTGATCTTTTCCAGAGAGCGCCCTCTATTCATGATTTTTTTTAGAAAGTAGATTTTCTTGCAGATTTACATTTCCGATCATAAATCACATACATTCCAAGTTACAGAGCGATACGATTCCTAATTACCTCAAAATCATGGTTTTAGAGTGAATTTAGAGTGAAAAATATAAACTGTCGGGATTCCGACAGTTTATTTTCACTCTAAAACCATGATTTTGAAGTAATTAAGAATCGTATCGCCCTGTAACTTGGAATGTATGCATGATTTATGATCAGAAATGTAAATCTGCAAGAAAATCTGCTTTCAATTTTTTTTTCGATGTTGAGGACGTTCCCTGGAAAGATCACATAATATACCTTTAAGTTACTTCACTGTCTTGTGATGGCAAAATAGACTATAGTTTTGGTCCAGTAATCCTTGAGATAGACTTTGAAAGTTGGAAAATATTTCCAAAAATCTGTTTTGTACATGCTAAAACTAATAGCCGCGTGGAAAGTGTTAACATATTGTATTACAGACTAAACCCTGAGGCCATTAAGTTTCTGTTTTTTCAGGCTGTTAGTCATTGTTGACTATAGCCTAAGCTATGCCATACATCAAAACAGTGCTTTAGGGCATGACCCCTGACCTGCCTAATCTGGGAATTGGGGAATTTATGACCGGCCAATAGCCAAGTCTGCTGTCATTGACTATAAGCAAGGCTATAAGTGGGATTTACATCAAAACAGTGCTTTAGGGCATGACCCCTGACCTGCCTAATCTGGGAATTGAAGAACTATAAATCACTATTAATAAAAAAAAACAATTGTCAATCAGAGCGTCGTGATCCGAGCACTCGCGTTCATCCCAAGGTTTAATGCCGCCTCGGACGCACTGCATTCCAAAACTACAGCCGCGCAGTGCTGTCGGGGTCACGCAGATGTCGCATGTACGCGATGGAATGATTTGAAGTGATCGAGAATTATTTGTTTTGATTATAGTATAAAAGTTATAGGCAGTGGAACATTATGATTCTAGGCTTATGGGTGTAAACCTTGTTTGACAAAGGGTGGCTTTGGAATGAGCTAGTTCGCCAATTCAGAACAGGATGCATCCTGGGGAAAAATCATGGGGGATAAACACACCGTAAATCGCGCTAATGAACAGAGATCCCATTGAAAATAGGCCTTACAAATTCGAAGTTTTTAGGCATTAAAAGCAGTGTTGGCCGAATTTAACCCCTCAGGTATGTATACTCATTAATAATATTGTATTGCCATTCAATGGTTAAAATAATGTTGGGATGAGTAAAGATGATTATTTCAGAACTTTAAAACTCCCTTTAAAAAACAGCTTCCAGCGTGAGTAAAGTAATGAGGAATAGCGTGGGAATTGCTTTGCATATCCCCCGTGCGTATCCCACAATGCACTGGGTTTCTTCTTGATTAATTAAGCGTTGGAGGTTCTCCATAACATAAGGGTTATTTAGTGGGAGTTTGTGCAAAATGTCTTAGATTTGAACGTGGACAATCATTTTATTTTAAAATTGTATGCAAAAATATGGAAAAGCCAGTCATCTAGCTGATTAAAAATAAGTAATTAGGTGTTGACATCCCCTAGAATGCCCCCCACCCTCGATGTACCATTAACATATTTATCTTTCCGTTCAAGCAGTTATACTATGAGGCTTTGAAGCCATACTGGACACATGGTATAAACTATCATGACATATACCTGCATCAACTGGCTATTCCATACACAAATTTTGAACGGTATGTACAAATCTTGCAATACCTCCAATTTCAATGGGGTGCTGCAGGTGCATGGGAAATGGAGGATATATAACATAAAGGGATAGGAAAAATCTGTGATCATGTTATTTCCCTAATCCTATATAACATATAACCCTATTTAACATATAGGGGTAGGGAAAATCTGTGATCACGTTATTTCTTCAACCCTATTTAACATATAGGGTAGGAAAATCTGTGATCACATTATTTCCCCGACCATATACATAGGTAATCCTGTTTAACATATAGGGGTAGGGAAAATCTGTGATCACGTTATTTCTTCAACCCTATTTAACATATAGGGTAGGGAAAATCTGTGATCACGTTATTTCCTCAACCCTATTTAACATATAGGGTAGGAAAATCTGTGATCACATTATTTCCCCAACCATATACATAGGTAATCCTGTTTAACATATAGGGGTAGGGAAAATCTGTTATCACATTATTTTTTCTTCAACCCTATTTTCATAAAGGGGTAGGGAAAATCTGTGATCACATTATTTCTTCAACCCTATTTAACATATAGGGGTAGGGAAAATCTGTGATCACATTATTTCTTCAACCCTATTTAACATATAGGGGTAGGGAAAATCTGTGATCACGTTATTTCCCAAACCCTATGCAGAGGTAATCCTGTATAACATAATTATAGGGTAGGGAAAATATGTGATCACGTTATTTCCCGAACCCTATTTCTAGGTCTCAGGCATATCAACAAAGTCATCTCATTGATGGAATGAAGTAATTGGTTTGGTTGTCATGGTAAACACTATTCTATTATGTAATAGATGAATACCTGTGACCTAAAAGCACATTTGTCTTCAATATTTCTGTGGTATGTGCTGAAAACAGGATTGCCATTATGAACACAAAAATAAAGATATGGTTAAAGGTATATGACCCGATCACTTTTTGGGGCTATAATTTTTTTTTCACATCAAGATATTTTGGTATCAGAAGATTCCCCATATTTTTCTCATTATGTCTGTAAAATATAAGGGCCAGAAATGTTTCATATGGAAATTATAGGCTAAAATGTGGTGAATTACTGCCAAAGGTGGTTAACCACCAACCAGTCTGTGTACTACTCAATGGGCACATGTCTTTTGACCTTGTGCTTCTAAAAATAGAACCATTGGAGTTATGCAACTCAAACTTTGGAATGCAACAATTTTAAGGATGACCTTTCATGTAAAATAGAAAACAAGTTGAAAATCGGGTCATCTACCTTTAAAGTTTAGAGATTACCTGCATCCATCCATCCATCCATCCATCATTCTATTAATTGATCGACTGACTGATCGATAAGATAATTTTGAGATACTGAATCTGCAAACAGCGTGATGCAGCTTTCACAACAGTCCTTAAGCAACGATGCAACGTTTTGATTATTCCACCTCTCAGGTATACCATGGAATACTGAAGCCTTTCTGGCGGCATGGTATAGGGTACCATCATGGAGCCGCTCTATGTGAATACATGTTGCAACTCAACATTCCTTACAAGAATCATGAACGGTATGTCCAGTATGTCACCCATCGAGGGAGAAGCCAGAATGGTTCCTATCACTACCCTGTGTGTTGTGTTTATGGCTTCTAAACAGTCATGCATGGTTATAATTAATACCGACTGGAACTGTATCCACAGCTTTTTGTGTTGTTTTGTGATGGAATTCTTCACAAATATATTTGTGCCTCATTGAATAACATTTTTCCCCTTTCATTAAAACCAGGCATACAGTGACAGCTGAAGGCCAAGTTAGTCTAGCCAACTTGGCAGGCTATATACAAAGTACCTCGGCCTACCAGAACTACCATAGAGAAAACCCAAATCATGAGGATATTCTCGGGGAATTTCAAAAGAAGTAAGTTCATGAACATCAACCTGTGAAGATAACTCCCCAGTAGCGTAACTAGGGTCTTGATTTAAAGTAACCTACCAGGTATTAAATACTCTTATCTTACTATAAACCTGGAAACAGTGTGTGGGGGTGTGTTTGTTATCCCTATTTCTCCGTAAGTCACGTGCATGTTTGCGCAAGGTCTCACTGACGCGGCACACACACTCCCTGGCGCAGAAGACACACAGGAAATGGTTATAGGCCTGTTGGTATGGTATTTGGTGTCATGTTGGGGGTGGGGTGGGGGTGTAAAACCATGGGAAATGGTTTAGGGTAGGCCTAGGGTTATAATGGTACAAGTAGCGTTTGGCGGGGGTCAATGAAGCAACCTGATTTCTTTACTTTAAGTTGGCATGCCAAACAATCTATGGGACCAAGGGTTAATGAAGTAGCCACGGGAAATGGTTTAGGGAGGGTTGTGATTATAAATCAACCTGGTTGGGGTGTGTGTATGGGGTAAACCACAGGAAATGTTTTAGGATAGGGTTAAGAGTTAATGAAGAAGCCACGGGAAATGGTTAGGAGGGTTATGATTATAAATCCACCTGGAAAGTGTAGTTGCAATGTGGGGGGGGGGGGGGGGGGCGGTTGTATGGGTTTATGTGGTTTTAAAAGTACCGAGGGTTAACTTGATGCGGTTTGAGAGGTGGGGGTTAATAAAGTAGCCACGGTAAATGGTAGGATGGATATGGTTATAAATCAACCTGATTGGGGAGGGGTTTTTTTAGGGGATTTATATTGCCTTTAGGAGGGATATGGTTAATTAACCTGTTTATTGTTGTTGTTGTTGTTTGTGTTTTTTTTGGGGGGGGAGGGGTTGTAGGGGGTTTATGTGGTTTCAGAGGTAGGTAATGTGGCATAACCATCTAGCGGGGACCCGAGCGTAACGGGGACCCGAGCGTAGCGAGGGTATGCCGCTAGTAACTCTAAAAATATAGTTCCAACTTAAAAATATCAAATTACAAAATTATGAATCAATGTCTCTTCTTTAATTTGAGATATTGTTCACGAAGATCGGTTAACATTGAAGAACACTAGTACCGGTACACTGAACAGAATGAGACAAAGTACAACATTTGTTTACTCACTTAGTACGCCAAAGCGTAAGCAATACATTCGAGTTGATACTATACAATTTGCAAGCCTACAAAGGTTAATATTGCCAACCATCGAATCTATACATGATAATACAGTATTATATTCAGAATTTATCCATTGATTTCTATTTTCAGTATTTTTAAATACCGGACTGTTATACCTAATCATACACTACGGAGAGAAAACCTAAAAACATATATTTATCGTTAGTGTAATTTTCCGTGTCCGTTGTCCAAAATATCTCACTGGCTTTGATTGCATCATAATAAAAGTAAAACAGATATCAGTACTCATTTGCTATGTATGTGTAGCTATGATTCAGCGCTATAATTATGATAAATGTCATGAGGCTGACATTCATATTAGCGATGTTATGAGTGAGGAGGTAGAACTTATTGAATGACCCTCGTAGACACTCAGGCTGCGTGTAGAATAGACCAAATTCTAAAATGAAAAAAGGGTTTTGGTTTTGGGCACATAGCTCTGTTAATATTCAGTCAATCTTCATGTGTAATATCTCAAATTAAAGAGGAGAAATCTCTTTACAAATTTATAATTTAATATTTGTATGTAGGAGCTATTATTTGGAGTTAAGAACATATGCGACAAGTCACGTCAAAAAGGACATGTTATCGGCAAAAACAGTTTTGAGATAGAGGCCCATCTTTTTGGTGAAATATTAAGATAATAATAGCAAAAAATGTGTTTCGTCAAATATCTTGTGATTACAAAGTATGACAGGGGTGTGAGAGTTCCTCTTTTAAGCTGATTTCCTCTTTTTAATTTTTTTTCTTCTTATGCCAAAATTTTAGCCTTTTCTTTTCTTTTCAGCCCATATTTGGCATTTTTACCCAATTTTACGCTGTTTTTCCTCGTTTTTGTCTGTTTTCCTCTTTTTTAATTTGTGGCTCTCACATCCCTGGTATGATTACCTTCAACATGGTTTTATTTTAAAGTATAAAATGTGCTCTTTCAAGTCATACTAATAACTCAGATTTGACTTGGGCCTCCAACATGTCCATTTTGATGTGACAGGTCACATATTTATTCCCTGGTAAGGACTGTATATGCAGGCTTGGTTACCAAACCCCGGGTGGTGGGGGGGGGGGGCACTGACATTGGAAAAGGGTAAAGGTATGTACCCCACTGAAGACCCCTTTCACCCTCTGCTGCTAGCTCTTATGACCCCCAGTTTGAGCCCAATTTTATTGAGAAAAAAACCGTGAAATTTTGCGTTGCAAAGCCACAAAACAAAATTTTGCGTTCTAAAAAAAAAAAACCCCAGAAATTTGCGTTCTTGCTAATCAAAATTAAACTATAGGCCAGTTCTCAAGACCTATTTTTTTTGAAAAAAATCAGTTCCTATGACCCTATTTTTTGTCATAAAATCCACTCAGTTCAGTTCTGTAGCCCCCCTTTTTGAGACCCTGGGCGGCAAAAAGAAATTGAGGTTTTTTTCCTCTTTTGTTTTGCTTTTCAGTTTTTGAGGGCAACCATTTTGGTTATTTCACTCGCTCACTTCATTTCTTGCTCTGCAATCTCTCAATGCTCCTTTAACACTTTTCTAAACCTGACTTTGTGTGTATGTATTTTTATGTTCAGATATCTAGAGATTTTACAAGTGGATACCTCGCCACAGGATACAGTTCTTCCGACATTAACACCAACCTATCTACTACTAGGAAACAAGCCAAGTAAATAAGAAAGTATTCAAGACTAAATGATGTGTAAATGATTTTAAAACTCTTAATTTTCTGAATATCCACAACAGAGCCAAACAACTCAGGTTAAACCATGTTTTTGATATTTTTAATGAAGTTGGTCCAGAATATCTTAGGTCTCATTTTACCAGAATTTCAAGTGTGCATCAACACAGTACTAGAACCACTAGCTCTGGATCAAACACAATCCACTGAGGAAGACAACCGATGTGTTGTCGAAACCCGTATGGAAAATTAAGTAAGTTTCCTAATTGGAATTTTCTAACGAAAATTATTATCAAGTACTAGAACCAGTATGCAAAATGTCCAAGTTCCCAAATCCACCTCCATCATTTCTGGCTCTTTTTATTATAATGCCATTAAGGATTGGGCCAGCTTACCATGTGCAATCAAATCTATTCCCTAAGGCAATTTTTAAAAAATCTGTAAAAACGCATCATCTTAACCAAATCCATTGTTAATAGTTTTAAATATTTTAATATTTTGTATCTATTTTAAATATGTATACAGTGTCTGTTGATGTACGTGTTGTATTTTTGTTTTCCTTGGGACCCTTCGGAAATAAGCCTCTGGGTAAAGGGTTATCCTGTTTGTATCTCCCCCAATTTCGTGTGGTTTTGTAATTTGAAGTGTATCTTAAGATTCTCTATATTTATTATCATTGTCATTGTTATATATATGTGGAGATACCGAAATAAATCAAATCAAAATCAAATCGAATCAGATGAAGATATTGTTGCTGTTCTGTCAAACCTTGTATGTTTTCCAGCCCTTCAGCATGTATAAAGTAAAACTGCCCAACGGTTATGCATGGGAAGTGTTGCTATACATGTTCAGGGGCAAGAGCACATACAAGGTTTAGATAGATGTGGTTTGGCCCTTCTTATTTTGAACATGTTTGGATCAGACTGCCCAAATGTTATACACACATGTAGGAAGTATACTTTATACATGCCGAAGGGCCAGATGAAAATACAAGGTTTTTGACTGAACAGTGACGATATGGTGCCTAGGGTTTGGAGAATTCCCGCTGAAAATTTTAAGAACATTTTGAAGAAAATGACCTATGAAACATTTGACCATGTGTAATTAGCGCCAATGAGGCAACAAATTGACCTATTTATAAAAATGTGACCAGTCGCGTCAAAAAGGATATGTTGTCGGCAAACACAGTTTTGAGATAGAGGCCAATATATTTGATGAAAATAATAGAAAAAAAATATCCTTCTTACTTCAAATCATATCTTGTGCTTACAACAAAGTTTGATCATCTTCAACATGGTGTCATTTCAAAGCTTAAAATGTGCTCTTTCAAGTCATACCAATAACTCAGATTTGACTCGGGCATGTCCAGATGGGTCACAAATATTAAAGTCAATTTGGAAAAAATGACACCAATGGACTAGTGTGGGAGAATTTTTTGAGTGTGTTTTCATATGGTGCACTGTTATCAGATGAAGATTTATGACCTGTGCAATACACGTGAAATGTTTGACCAAATTGTGAAAATAAGTGCCAAGGAGGTAAATATTTACCTTTTTAAAAATACGAAGAACGTTTTGAAAAAAAATGACACCAAAAGTGTGCGACAAAATGTGTAAGCGTGATTTCATATGGTACACTAGGAGGCCTTGTAAATGTGCAATATAGCTTTCAGATAATTAGATATGCAAGATTGCCTCAGCCATACTGACTACTGAGTTATTTTATGGGCCAAAGATAAATTTCAAAATGTCATAACAGTCTGTTGGAAACACCATGATTTATTGATTATAACAATGAATACTAGAGTTATGAATACTTTGAGTATGTAGAATAGAAGAGTGAGTAGATTGATACCCTACAGTTCCCATACCAAAATGCTAATCACCAAAATGTGGTTGCAGCATGGTGGTACCAGATTGCGCAAGGTTGTAGCAAGGTTGTTGCAAGGTTGCACAATTGGAGAATTGAAGTTAATACCAACAAAGTTTGGAGGATTATTGGGTTTTACAGACTGTATGTTTGTTTTACCGCACAGTACTATAAGAACCCCGATTGGGCTTATGACTATTCAAATGATGGCAACCGTTTAACATCCTATCCAGACTCTTAAAAGATGGAAGAAAACAATGAGTTAGAACCCTTCGTTTTCCCGAGTGTGATGGTCTTGTAAGTCTAGAGAAATCAGAGTAAAGGCGCATTCATACTGGCGTCGTTTCGCATCGGCTGACATCTATGGCTAAAAGTTGATGTCTGTCAACGTATAAGCAACGACGGGAGTATGAACGCTCCTTAAGAAGTAATTGAGATCAGGAAGGGAGACAAGTCTCTAAACTGGGAGGAGGGGACCTATCTACTTTGTCATATGTGACCAGTCGCGCAGGTCAAAAAGGACATGTTGTCGGCAAACACAGTTTTGAGATATAGAGACCAATATATTTGGTAAAATATAAAGAAAATAATAGAAAAAATATGCTTCTTCAACTCGTACCTTGTGATTAAAAAGTCTGATCACCTTCAACATGGTATCATTTTCAAGCTTAAATGTGTTCTTTCAAGTCATGACAATAACTCAGAATTGACTCATGCCATCAACATGTCCATTTTGATGTGACAGGTCACATATGATCCGCCAAAAACAACAACATACATGTAGCTAACAAAACCATCACACTCAGGAAATAAAGTATCCTGCAAAAGTGGATTAAAACTATTCATCAGAGGAAGTAAACCTGGTTTTGACACACATAAATTTCATATAAGTATAACCGTGTATGAATTGGCCCACCAAGAGTCTGGTATATCCTTGGTGTAAGACATTCATAAGTTAGACTAGTGCCAAGACCCCATTACGGAATAAAGCTGTATCATCCTTTAATCCGTCAATAAAGGATTTTATGTTAATTCTGTGCAGTCTTACACCAAGGATAAACCATTTTTTGTCCGCGCGGACCAACCCTGTAAAACAAGTTGTAGCCATCATTGTCTGGTAAAGATCATTTAGGAGATGCCCGGACAATTGCAATTTAAGAGTACTGAAAACGTGGAAATGTCCGTGCTACATTAATTTTTGCGCTCCAAGCAGCAACCAAAGAAATAAAAACACACAAATATATTTTGTGCATATGTAATGAACTTTCAAATCGCAAATTTATTATGATATCATTGTTGTATTATTAAGTTGTATAAGTTAAATTATTTGCAGATTAATTTGTGTTAGTAAAATTATGTTGTAATGTAAGATCATTTTTGTAACGCTTCTAGAGCGCCATTTTGGGTAGATATGTGCGAAATATAAATCCACATCATTATCATATAAAAGCGAAATACAAGCGAAATGGCTGAAAACCAGCAGAGCGCGAACATTTAATCGCACGAAAATGACCACTTTTACATAGATTATATCTCAACCGGAACTATGAGATGTTTGTTTTCCCAATTCCTGCCAAAGTTAATATGGATGTCCTTGCCAACGTGGGTGGCACTAGGGTAAAGCATAAAGTTGCCAGTTTTCGGTCAGCGCCTATTTTTTCGGTCACTTTTGCCAAAATCGTGTACCATAATTGAATCGGTCATTGCCATTTTAAAGCAATACCGGGCATCAACTATGCGACGGTTTTCTAGCCGTCAGTTTATAACGGCGAGGTCATTTTCATTACACGATTTGGGCGAAGTGACCGAAAATAGGCGCTGACCGAAAACTGGCGACTTTACCCTACCCAGGAATATGGATGTGCTCCTGGCCAGCTGCCACGTAGATGAAGCAAAATGATCGTTACAATTTCCTAACAGCGTAATAATAAATAGGCTACAGCGCCATGAGCGCCGCTTGCGGCAGATACAGGCGCTTTATAAGTGTCCATTATTATTATGTCTATAAATAAATGGACTTTAATTGCAAAGTATTATCAAAATAGATATTTTAATGTATATGTATATATCAAGAGAGATGTTTGTCAAAGTTTGTATATGTGTAAGTTTCTACCAAATAAATCAGAATGATATGTTGTGTATGATTAACATCAATTTCAGAAATATTTCTCGTCGTTTTCTTTGCCGTTGCAGGGTACCTTTGTTAATATTCTATAACAGTGGTATTTCCATAGTGATTAATATTCCGCGATTTGCCGATTCAGTGAACCATTAAGCTTGTTTTGAAATGTGTAATTTGAAAGTGTATTACATTAGATGTATACACGAATGAAATATAGTTGCCCATTGTTCTCTCCATGTAAATTTGTTTTGTTTTGTTTGTGTGTGTCTATATAATGCCTGCTCCCTGTCTTGCATTTGGTCAATGTTGGTAATCCTGACTGGGAATTTTAATCTCTGACCAGGTTGCATTCTGATGCGCCCGCGCGTCCTGGACCTCTCACTTTCTTGTAGTGACGCGTCAGGTATCAAATTGGAAAGACTTGCGGGTCCCGATCAAAATTTGAAGGGACCACTTAAATTTGACATGTATGGGAATGGAAACCTTAAGAAATTCTGTAAATTACATATCCATCCTTTGCTCACAATATAAATTCATTAAAACTGTCCGTAAAAAAGGTAAAAATTTTCAAATACCCAAACTTCAGGACCCCTCAATTTCTTGGGGGACCCCTTAAATTTGTTTTTGGAAGTCTTACGGGGTCCTGAAAAATGTCATGGGACCTCTCACGTTTGTGATCCAGTGCTATTCCTGCCTCTGACTAGGAAAAATCTACCTCATCAAAACTGGGATTTACCGCCATGCAAGACAAGGACCAATCATTGCCACATGCACACAAAGAGTACCGTAAAACGGGGTGAATAGGGACAAAAGTGGGAAAAGTGTTTTAAATGTCACCGGCCAGTTTATATGTACACGTAAAACAGGGGTGAATAGGGACATGGGGACCCCATGTCTCTATTCACCCCGTTTTACGGTATGAATCAAGGTTACGTTATCAACCGAATGCAACGAATGGTTAATGACGGATCACAATTTTGGAAATAATACTTGCACTGGAGTTGACTTTCCAACTCCACTCCAGCGTTTTTTGGATGAAATAATTTAGTTCCAACTCGTAATGAATTTTCTAGAATCATATAATCAGAATCCATTTTTACATTGAAACCAGCGGGGTTGAAAATGTATGGCCGTTTGTGACCATAGTCGTCCGAGGTTTATTAAACAAGCTACACATCAACCACATACAGTTATTTACATCATACCATGTATATACTATATACACACAAAAAAGGGTGCATTTTAAAAGCAAAGAAGAAAAGGGTGTAGCTTCAAAAAGTGCAAGTTGTTTTATCATACTAAATAAAATGTAAAAGTGGTAATTTGAAGATGCTGACCATTTGATGGTAATTTGAATATGCTGACCATTTGATGTACTAAATACAATGTACAAGTGGTAATTTGAGAAGGCTGACCACTTGACATACTAACGAAAAATGTACAATTAGTCATTTGAGGAGGCTGACCATTTCATGTACTAAATGAAATATATGTACAAGTGGTCATTTGAGGATGCTGACCATTTGAAAAGGTGGGCGCTTATAAGGGATCGTTTGTTGGTAGTCATTGAGAAAAACAGCGGTGGGCGCTTATAAGTTCTGGGCGCTTAATAGGGATAATACGGCACACAATGTTGATCACCCCAAGACTTATTTCAATTATCACAACATTTTAAACACAACCATGAGTGGGTTATTGGATATTAAATGTTCAGGAAAACACTGTAACCATCACATCAACTCCGAAGACAAACTGGTTTAATCAGTCTGTTTTAGACTACTGTATGAGTGGAAATGCTCGCTTGTGTAATTATTTGCACTTGGCACATTTGGAACAATTTTACTTGTTTTTATTTTTGTGATTTTGAACTTCCTTACATAGACCTACATACAAAATGAATATATTTAAGCGTTTTTATTTTCGCGCTTGCTGATTTTTAGCGCAAAAATAAATGTAGCGCAAATATTTCCACTTTTACAGTACACTACCCTATGCAGTGATATCAGGGTGTATTTTTTGTGATCAATGCAGCATTACCAAGTTCAGTGCAGGATTTTAGCTGCATTCCCCTGAAATACACTGTAACATCACTGCACATATATATATGAATAGTCTTGACTACAGGGTTGATTCTATAACGGTCTCAGGTTCAGCTTGATATACATTGTGCCTAAGCGCCTTAGTACAAATTCCTTGGTTTTGGCACTATATCAATTACAGTGATTGATTGAACGTTTATGGTTACGTGCCCGAGGGCCAAGCTTGAGGCTGACTGCATATACAACAGAGCAGTACATGGATAACGCAGTAAATGCTAAAGCTTAGTTAAAATGGTTAAGGAACAGTAGGTTTGACTTATTAATGATTTAAAACATTTCTCAAAAACAAGCTATATGATTGGTGGGAAAGGGCCAGCAGCCATCTTTTTGTCAAATTAAAAAATATGTATTTAGCCACAGGCCATCTTGTTCTTGATGTACGGTATTGTTTCCCCACTGATATCATAAAAGACCACGCATTAGGCTGATGAAAGTTGATTCCATGTTTCCCGTAACCCGCCCGCGTTTGGGTTTTTTCGACCGCGTTATGAATGCCAAAATAGCGAAATCATTCATTATTTGATATTTTCCAATTTTGTCCGCCGTTTTTGAGATATTTTTGAAGTTTTTCGGTGTTTTCCTTAATTTCCTTCATCAAACATCGCATTTTGTTTACATTCTGAATCAATTGGAACCTAAAAATAGAAATCGACTTCGATGATCACCTAAGCATTGGTGAAATGGTCGTTATTTTGTAAATAATGAACTGCTGCAAAATAATGAAAAAGTTACCTCAGTATGGTTTGAACCCAATGTTACGGGAAACATAGAATCAACTTTCATTAGCCTTATAATGTACGAGCAAACTATCTAGCTATAGTTTGATCAGTTCCAAATTGGCAAAGCTTCTTTACAGCAGCGAATGAATACAGAAGGGGATGGGCGCACAGCACAGTGGGTTTCATATGCGTGTAAGCGGCCACAACCAAGTGCGTGTGGCCATAATCGCGGGTGTATGCTTGGATCACTTTTACGTGCGGAGATAAAAATCACATATTTCACACCAATTTGGAACAACTAATTAAACTATAGAATAGTATTTACTGAGGACAAAATGGGCTGACCTATGACCTTGGCTATGCACAAAAATGCAAATTCAATCACACGGTACCAACAGTTCTTTTTTAGAAGAATTTGTATTGCTTTATTGATGTAGAGCTTTTGAATCACAGACCCATCTATTTGCAGTGAATATCAAGCTTGCTATACACAGACTGCCCACAGACTAATTGATATCTTGTAATTTTCCATTCGAGTATTATTCCCTTATATTGCACCATTAGATTTTACTTTTTTCCCGGAGAATTCTTCTTGCTGATCAACTTGCAATCATATACAATAAAATGTCCAATTTCAAAAGAAACAAATCTGCTGAAATGGGTCGGGGTTGGAGGCAAGAAAAATCAAAAGAGAGAAAATAAATTATCAATTTGTGCAAAAAGTCTATGACCAGATGTTAATGGGGCTGGCAAATAATTACATTTGAAGTGTAAATCTCACCTCCCCCCCCCCCCCCTCACCCGTACTTGGCCATCATCACATTGAAGCACCAGTGCTTTGTATACATATTGAAACACATATTGGTTTCAATTTGACACATTGTATAGCAACTCTGCTTTAGTGTTTCGAGAATAAATCTGCTTTGATTTTTGATTTGTACTCACATTTTTTGAGCGACTAATATACCTGAGTCATTAATAAAATGAAATTCCCCACACCAAAACAAGAATACATTAGGTTACTAATGACTAGAGGTTCTATTGCAGAGCTCTCATTGTCTCTTTACCATGAACAATACTGGTATACTATATATATATAATAAATGTCAATTTGACCTAGTTGAGTTCAGGGTAAGAGACAACGAGAGATTACTTAAATAGTTTGAATAAGTAGCTACAACATTCTCAGTTCAACAATAAGGGATAATATTTTGAGACTAATTCACTAAATCAAACACCATTGCACGCACATGTAATAGCTTGAACCTGCCGTGGTATTTCACTTGCATAGAGCGTTAATGTTTAATTTCCTTTATTTATTCAAATAATGACAAATTGAACAGAACAATAATATTGAAAATATGATTAATAAGTTTTATGTAAATGAATATTGAGCATAATAATTATCAATAATTCACAATATTGGAATACAGGTTCATATTAAATGTAATGATCCAATATAAAATTGACACGTATCTCTATAGATTTTCATCTGGTCTATATTACAGGCAAGAGAATGGAGTTTTTGAAAATAGCAGGAAAGTGGTGAAAATTCCTGAAAGAGTGTGTGAAATTGGGCAAAAAGGCCAAAAACAGACTGAAATTAAATAAAACTGTGTACATTTTGACTACAAAAAAGCAGGAATTCCTGCTTTTTCCTGAAGATTCTCATGCCTGATAATATGGGAATGTGGTATAAGTGGTGTCGTTCATGCTAGACAATAATAACTCAATTGCCATCACTGCGGCAGGTTCCGGTGCATTGCATTAGTGCTGTTTTCAACCATCATGTGACTTATTATCACCAATGGGTCATAATTGTGCCCTATAGCTGAGGCTTTGCAATGGTAAATAGCACTTAATATGATCCACTTTTACGCCCATTGCATTATTATAGGCCAGGTTCATAAAGGGGCGAACATACTCCACAACGGGCGAACGCTTAGTGGCTTCGCGGGTGAGTCATAATAAATCTTTTCACACTGGTTCGACGATCGATCATTAGACGAACGATCGTCCTTTGGTAGACTAAATAACAGTCGTCATCGTCATATAAGGGGCCACTTCTCTGTGTGAATCCAATGGCTGTTGATCGATCCAAGTTCTTGCATGTTTTGAAACGGCTGAATTAGTCTCTATTTAGCGACAATCGATAGTCCAAAGATCGATTGTCGGACCAGTGTGAAAAGGTGGCTCCGTCCACGTTAGTGGGTTCGCGAGTGAGTCATTTTGGCTCTGTCCATCTTATGTGTTTTAACCACATACAAATCTAACTATTACAGCATCATTCCAGATAGAGGGTGACATTATTTGAGTGCTGGTTAGCAATTTTTGAACATACTCCACAATGCGCGAACGCTTAGTGGCTTCGCAAGTGAGTCAAATTGGCTCCGTCCATCTTATGTGTTTTCATGGCATAATGATTGAAGGCCAACTGGCATGTTGTGTCATATGCATGTGTGAGAGCGTGAACAATTTGGAGCGTTGTGGGGTATGCTCAGTCCTTTAAAGCCATCAGGGGTTACAGCATCGCAGAGAACAAATGGCATGATGTCTATTCAAGGTTTCCATTCTTTAATAACCACATAAAAATCTAACTATTACAGCATCATTCCAGATAGAGGGTGACATTATTTGGGTGCAGGTTAGCAATTTTTGTTTTCTTCATATCATACTCATAGAAAACTGATAATTCTTACAGCAATTATATTTCATCTTATTATCTTTATACAACACAAAAGGTAAAACGAAAAGGAAAAAATCATTAGTGACAAAAAATGGGTCAGGGAGATAAATTCAAATATTGTATAAATACTTATGCACATTTTTCATTTCAAAAACAAAAACAAATGTTTAAAAATACCATGGGCTAAGACAAGCTATAATCTGTTTGAATATTTTTGTGAATACAAAAAGCTTTAAACACTGTGCCAGCCAGAATTTGCTGTTATCATATGACCTTTGACCTCATTAGCCAGTAACTACATATAAGTGTACACTGGAATGAGTTTATTATATAACAAATAGTTATCTTAGCCCATGGTTTGAATAATACAAAATATCAATTTGTAGATAGATAAAAATACAACGATATCTTGTAATCCATCAAATCTTATATAACTATGTTGCCAGTAGACATAACCAACTAGCCCAATTCCTTGCCCCCAAAAGGAGCCCAAATGTTACCTTGCCTGATGATATTGATGGAACGGTAGAGATACACAAAAGGCAAACTTTGGGCTACAAATATGTGCAGTTTGGCAACATTGTATATTGTATAAACACACAGCAGCCTTATTTGGCTCCCACAAGTTTCTTGAGGCCCTGTGTGCTCATAGATTTGGGTCGTTCTAGTGGAAGACCGAGTGCTCTATCCCATATGAGGGATGCGAGGGTGCCTAGTGCTCTTGATACGCCAAAGAGCACGGTGTAGTAACTCATCTCTGTCATGCCGTAGTGCTGTGGGGGAAATGGAGAAAAGACAAAAAGGGATGTTAGTTTAAGGTTTAGTTGGTATCTTTACCGAGAGGGATGTATACCAATTGATCAATACCACATAGACAGGCCTGATATTTCTTCAAAATTGACAGGATAAGAATTACACTTGTAACTACCCTAAAAAGAAGCTACCCTAAAAAGTGGTTGAACTTTACCTTGCCTCAAATTTGAAGAAAAAAATGTCCACATTTGTTTTAACTTTTGAATAATAAATGTTTGTTTTTTAATCTTAGAGGTAGCACGAGGAGGGAGGCGTCATGACTCATGAACCCCTCCCCTTAAATTTCATGAACCCCCTTTAAATTTGCCAAGTCTCTCATAGAACATGAGTATTAAATATGTCGCCAACCACCCTCCACCCCCCGCTAAATAGTCCCCAACCCCTAAATTTTGATCAACATCAGAGCATGAACACGAACACAAAATAACAGAGGAAACTGCGCGCTCAGGCTGAGTATCCTGATATAAGTGAGCTACTGGAAATAAACAACTAGAGAACACTGAAATGCTTCGTCATCAAATGTATTCAATGAAGTTTGCCAGATCTATTTCGCGCTACATTTATGTTCACGCTTTTCGCGCTCGACACAGCTAACACGAAAATAATAGCACTCAAATATGTTTCTTTAGCATATAGGTCTAGGTGATGACGCTACAAATCGCTAATTTAAAAAAGCCAAAAACAATACAAAATCGGCAAAGCGTGAAAATGTACCACTTTGACACTACATCACCTGGCTTCTTACCTGTAGAAGTACACCGCTGTGTGCGTCCACATTGGGCCATGGGTTCTTGGCTTTGCCATGCTCCAGTAATACATCGGGTACTACATCGTACAGTTGAGCAACCAGCTTGAACATTGGGTCTTTGGGCAGATGTTTGAGAGCAAACTCTCTCTGGCATGTGTAACGTGGATCTGTCTTACGCAGTACTGCGTGGCCGTAACCTGGAACGACCTGTACAATAGGGTATTTAAAAAAGATATGATACGTGAGCATTACTAACTATAATCTGGGTAAACAATTCGATCACAATGCAACTTAAATGCACATGCAATATACCAGCACTCCAGTAAACCTGCTCATACTCCACACTGGTAAGGAATTTTTGTTGAGCACTGTATATGAAAATGCTATAAGATGTCACTTTTAGTAGCGATCAGTTTTTCAAAGATAGATTGTCGGCACAGTGTTTTTGATTAACATTTTCAGTAATTCTGACAAAAAAGGGTTCAAACACTGACCATAATTGACAAGTCGAGTGCTTGGAGCGCAGATGTCTTAAGTGCATTTTGATGAATTTGAGATTTTGCATAATATGAAAACACTTTGACATTCTCGAGTTAGTGCACACATAAGTTAAGTCCAAATGTATCTTTTGGTGGTGAAAATTGGATGGCAACTTCAAATTCCCCATTGCCCGACACAGAGTTTCTAGTTTTCAAACACGTTTATCTCAAAATGAACAAAATGCACTTAAGACGTGCTCCAAGCACTCGAATACCAAAACATACGCACTTTTTGAGTCACATGAAAACAGAACATAATTTTTGCTGCTCCAGAGAGTTGTGACGACTCGAGCCAATGACTTGACTTGCACTCAAGTCACCGTTTTTTGATGACTTGACTACTATTCAGGGTCACAAGTTCGTCAAAGAGTGCGAGAGTCCATTTCAGGGGTGTACCTTCATTTTTTCTCCAACCAGCCAGCCGGGCTGGTAGCATGTAAAAGTTACCAGCCCGACTGTAATTTTACCAGCCAAACAAGTAATCTTCATTTACCAACAGCAAAATTCTTACCGGCCAGCCTGGCGTGTATATTTGAAAAGTTACCCGCCCGACGCAAAAGTTACCCGCAACGGGCGTGCAGGCGGGTACTAAGTACAGCCCTGGTCCATTTAGATTCTAGCAAAATAATTTTAGGAGAATTTATGGATTCCCCTTCATTCAAATAGTGTGTTAGACATCCAACATGGATTCTCGCAACTTTACCGGCGGGAATCTTTGCAAGAATAGATTCACGGATTCTCCTCAAATTTCTGACCCTGCTATTTCCAAACATTGTGGTGCTTACCTGTCCTGATTGCAGTGTATTCCAGATGAATTCCTTAAGCTGTTCATTGGATACCTCACCACCCAACTTCTCTTGTAATCTGGTCACCCATAGTAGCACTTCCTGTATAGGCAGGGGAAAGGGGAAAACTCAATCAATGAATAATGCAGGTTGTTGATATTCAACCCTAACCTCCTACCCACATTTTCCAAGGGATTTCTTTTCAACGACAAAAAAGCAGACAAAAAGAGTGGCGCTGCCACCGGGGCTTGAACCCACAACCTCTCGGTTGCGAGACGGACGCTCTACCAGTGCGCTACGGGGGCCAACCATACCTGGGCAAGTATATTCGCCTAACTATGTAGCCTGGGGCCAATATTTCATCGAAAAAGTGCCACGCCAGTGCACACAGACAGACTTTACCGTGGACATTTGTGGCACTGGGTGCTTAGGGTTAATAAAACCATACATAGAAAAATTTCAGAAAAACAAAAAAAACGTCAAGAGAGGGGCTACTTACTTGGGCCTCATTATCTTCAGGCAACACTTAGGGGGGATGACGTCATATTTGTGTCAATTTTCAGAACTCTTGTATTGGATTTACGTGCAAAAGATATGCACTTTCCAAGGTGTGCAGTTCATTTTAAATATCAGTTGTTCTAAAATGGATGGTTTTCTAACCAATTCGAGAAAGAAAATCGATCTGCACACCTCAGAATTGCAAATAATATGCCTTAAACAAGTCCCCTTTTTGTGCCTTTGAACAGAGTGTCTGCTGGGAATGTAGAATTTATACACAGCGCTGGACACGAATTCCGAACTTAGACAGTTTGTATTGGCTTAATACGTAATCGCAAATACCCATCGCAAAAGTCTAACAAAAACCCTTTTCTATGTATAACTACAGTAAATAATCCTAAAACCGATAGTCTTACGTGTCCTTTTTCGACCTTTTTTCAAGTTCAAATGTCCAATTAATAAAATTAGATATAAATAAAATATTCGCCAACATTTTGTTCAATTAATCAATGATATCCTATACAAAACCATTTCTAGTGCAACTTTGCTATTGTTATGCATTGAAATCGCCATAACTTTATGGGCATCCATTCGATTTTTTTTTAATGAGGTATCAAACTGCGGAGAAGAAATTTGCTCATTTAATGTATATCTCAGATTTTTGGTACCGATTATCTATTTTGAATTAGCCAACATCAAAGCACCTGGTCAGTAGGCAGGGGCTTTTTGTACTAGGTGTATATATAACACATTGCAGCTTGAAGATAGGCCTTTTTGGCACTCAACCCTCATCATACGCTTACCTGATTAGCCAATCCATGGAGTGGTCCAGCCAGACCATTCATTCCACCAGCAAAACTAAGGTATGGATCTGACAAGGCGCTGCCAATCAGATGTACAGTATGTGCGCTCACATTGCCACCTACGTGATCACTATATAGGCTATCCTATAACACCTTGCAGCTAACCCTCATCGTACACTTACCTGATTAGCCAATCCATGTAGTGGTCCAGCCAGACCATTCATTCCACCAGCAAAACTAAGGTATGGATCTGACAAGGCGCTACCAATCAGATGTACAGTATGTGCGCTCACATTGCCACCTTCATGATCACTATAGAAGGGGGAATAAGAAAACAAATACTTGTCAAAATAAGCACAACATTTGTGACCAGTCATATCGAAGGGACATTTTATTTAAAATCTAAAATTGATTTTTTTTATTTTCCTGCCAAGGTGTATCTTTAATTTTGAGCTTCAAAATCTTTCTTGTTAGAATTTTTCAATGCATTCAAATATCTGAAATAGGAGGTAGAAAATCCTTTATTTTCTTTGTTATTTCATACTTAACTTCATGAATATCTGTCAATGCAAGCTGCCAACATAAGCACCTTTTTGATGTGACTCGTCACATTTCAGCATGCATAGAGAGTTGTGGCGGACGATTTATGTCAATGAATTGAATTGAAACTTGGATGTAGATCACCATTTTGGATGACTTGACTCGACTCTAGTCACTGAGAGCACTGAGAGCAATGACTTAATTTGACTTGCGATCCCGTATCTGTTTTTTGATGTTGAAATAAATTGATTGGACTTGACTTTGACTGTCAAAAATCAAAACAAAAGTTATTATGCCTCTCCTAAGTATAACAAACTTGTGGCCTGAATATGACTCAGGTCAAATAGGTAATACCGGTACCAGGCCTCAAATTACACGGCGGCCACGACGGCCATGGCCGTCGTGCCCCGCCAATTGGCCGCGATGCCCTCGGATCAGTAAAAAATTCACGGCCATAATGGCCGTGCCCTATTTTTAACAGAGGCCGTGTGTGCCCTTGGTTTGGCCTTGGTGCCCCAGAACATGGCCTCGGTGCCCTTCGAAATGGTATATTCTTAAGGCCAAAGTGGCCGTGCCCCTAAAATGACGAAATTTGAGGCCTGACCGGTACATAAGCCACTAGTTCAATGTTCAGTATGAATTCATATGGCTTAAAGAAGAAAGTGATTAACTTCAGCCAAGAAGTGACCTGAAAAGACTTGAACTACATTTTTCTGTGAATCATCTTCAGGTTTTGGTGATTTTTGAAAGAAGACGGCCAAATAGAGGGATGCAGGGACCCGGTCTAATTCTCACCTATGAATTGTAAGATACAGTCTCATTAATTCAGTGAACATATCGTCTTCATAACCCAGCATAGATGTAAAGTTAGCTGACCAATCCATATCTGCGTTGATAGGACACACACTAGAGCCACCACGGTACAGATTACGATAGATAATGGCTGCTACTGTAGGCAATTTGGCTATCAGGTCCATTGTGTCTTCATATGTGTGCTGAATAAGGGAATGAATAGGGAATGAATTAGTATTACTTAGTCAATCGATTAGGCCAAACAGGTCTGTGTCAGAAACATTGTGCAAAAAAGCTAAGTGCTGTGCGATTTTTTTTTTTTTTAGAAAATAGGCTATGAGGTATGCAATTTTTTTTTTTTTTGCTATTTTCTTTTTTTTTTGATTATCCAAGCTTACAGTGAACTTTTTTTAACTTTAAAAAAAAGAAAAAAGAAAAAAAAAGTGTTTTAGCCCCCAGCTGAGACAGACCTTTGTTTGGCCTTATATGGCTTTCTGGTATACAGCACTATAGTGTGATCAGCTCCACATTGGCAGCAAATCAATACAGAGGGTTGTGGGCGCAGCAACGAGCGCATCATACAGCGCGGCATATGCATGACGCGTGCGTTCAGCCAAAATTGCGTGTGTGTGGTCAAATTCGCTCAAGCACGCTTTTGTCTTTTTAATAAAAGTAATCAGATATGATCAATGCACATTGTATGCTTGTGTTCTCTTTATCTATAATAACTTCACAAAGTTAGTTGAATGTGTTAGTGAAGTTAGTGTTCTCAGTCACAAGGTTGCCGAGTATCACTGAAACTTACTAGTTTTTGTTTTTTTAAATCGAAAAGAAGAAAAACAAAATCGAAAAAGAAGAAAAATAATCAGGATTTTTTGTTTAAATAAAAATATCTATATATATTTTTTAAATGGCTTCCCGCGAAATCCCATTTTAAAAGAAATGCGTGTGGGCTGCTGAGACAAAGCATTAAATTGTGTTGGCCTTATGTGGCACTACTTACATCCCAGTATTCTGCCTTGTTTACACCGTCTGCGTAGGCCTTGGCAAATTTACTTTCACTCTGCATGGCGCAGATAGCAGCACTGAATTGTGACATCGGATGTAGATTATTGGGGAAATTATTCAACATCTGTACGACGTGTGACGGGATGGCTCCCCTGTCGGCCCATTCCTTTGATATGGCTTTGGCCTGTTTGTGAAATGAAGGAATGAAAAATGGATTATTGTATCATTGGTTATTTTGAGGAACTGGTGACTACTATTTTGGCGAGTTGGGTCAATATTTTCATTTGTATATCCAGCTCATTATTGCAAAATGTTATCACTGCACAGGATCTTTGACATCACAATATTAGATTGCACACTGATCATTAACAAAGGGCATATATGGCACATATTCTCCTGCCCATAGCCCAACATACGCGGGCACCAAGGGCTTAGGCAGCAAGCCGTGTAGTAGGGAGTGTTTTACACACCAACTTTGTAAATTCAGTTTTTAAACACCCAGTTTTTGACTCACATGGCTTATACTTTGTACACAAATCCCTACATTTACACTGCAAATTAGAGCGTTTACTTTAAGACAAACTAAAAGTTAACTCAAAAGTAAACACAATTCTAAACAGTACAAAAGAAAACGTAAAAGTTAATGCAAAACTAAACATTTCTTGCATTTTGCACCCAATTGACCTCAAAGCACGCTCCAAGTAAGTGAGATGTTTCCACCATCTGTGATATAATGGGACAGTTATTTATTAGAGGATGGGTAGAAAACAGCTTAGTTGTTGGGCTCACATAAGTGTTTAGTATTGCATTTACTTTTGAGTTTACTTTTAGTTTGTCCAAAAGTAAACGCTCATAATTTGCAGTGTTACACACCCAGTTTTTTTAATTTATACACATTTACACACCCACATCTTCAAATCCTGCCTAAGACCTTGGCGGGCACACTTGATCAGCTTAATGCGCTAACCAATCATATCCGTGAGGTCAAGCTTACTTATGGCGCACCACAGATGTCCGTTGCACTGTTTTTGAATGGAGATTGACGATGCATACTTTTACGCGAGACTTTTACGCAAGGTGAACCTCATGTGACGTGCGTGCGTTGTCCGTAACATTTGACAAGTACCATGATGATTTCGACGTTACAGGGAATGCAAAAGTCAAATAACACTTGATGTATTTGATTTCTGGTCCTCTGTATAAATACTGTAAGTGAAATGTTTGCGCTACATTTATTTTCGTGCTTTTCACGCTGACACAGCTACCACGAAAATGATAACATGGGAATTTATTAATATGCGTATAAATCTTGAATTTAAAAACACGCAAAGCAGTTCATAATCAGCAAAGCGTGAAAAAATAATTGCGCGAAAATTACCACTTTTAGAGTAGATGAAGTGAACATAATCTTATCATGATCAGAGACAGTGTGGTTACATAACATTATGGTGTAACATAAACTGCAATTATTGTATCATCATTTCACCCTTGATTCAGATGGTTTCATAAACCAGAACTATATAATCTTTGGGTGGCAACATTTCTTCAGTTAAAGGACTAAAATTTCATCGTCAATCCATGAAGATTCTCGTAAAAAGGTTCGTGCTAATCAAAGTTGTTTCTAGTTAACTTAAAGTATATGAAATAAGATATATTCTGCCAAAAGCCACTGTGAGAATCATAATGTATTTTCACATTCTGCAACAAAATACTTTACTGGTTTTGGAGTCAAGTATGTATGCTGGGTTATAGCTAGGCCAGATTGAGTGCTGGCAAATTTTACTGATGACGAACAGAGTAAGGGTAGCGAACTATTAAAGTGCAGTGGATCATGGCATGGGGTCCAGAGGCCTTCTTAATGTTTTTTTAATGTATTTTGAGGGTTCCTACCAAATAATTCCTGTTTTATGAGGCAGTTTAATGATTCTATCCACAATTTTGTGGGTTTTTTTATTTAAAAAAGATTTTTTTAAAACCCTTTTTTAACCTTTTTTTTAAGAGTGCCGGCCAGCCAGAGTGAGTTCCTGTACGCCCGACCGACGTAGCTATGCCCCTGTATGTATGTTATACTGCTATCCGCTGAGGTTGTATAAACATTTGCACATTACCAACCTACCTGTGCATCAGTGGGTATTTCTCCTGTTACCAACAGCCAGAACAGACCCTCAGGGAGAGGCTCAGCTCCACCTGGGGCGTGTGGAAGAAGCTTCTGGCATTCTGGGAGACTGTAACCACGGAAGCGGATTCCCTCGTCTGGATCCAATACGGATGTTTCTGTGACTAGACCTTTGATTCCCCTCATTCCACCGTATAACTGTCGGAAAGCAATAATGATATTTTAGTTAACATCAAAAACATATGAGAAAGCTTCCCCTGATCAGGGCTGGAAAAAATGCAAAGTTTCCCTGCAAGGGAAATTCGATGGAAGCTGGATTTCCCGCTGATTTAGCGGCGGATGGGGTGTCTGAGGCACTTGCTTGATGTGTCGCTCCTCATCTGTGTATATATTTCTTATGCATTTTTAGTATGTCTTTTTATGTTATTTTGGTTGCTATGTAGAGAAGCGCCATGAGCGTCGCTTTTATAAATTACCAATATCAATTTATTCATCATTCCCTAAAAATTAAAAATTCCATTCGTGCTTCGGTGGATACTTGCTATCTACATTCTGCACATTCTCCCTTTTTTTGTACACGGACATGTAAATAAGCTTATACTGTTATTCCAAATAACCCCACTGCAGGGGTAGAATTTCGGCGCGGAAATTTCACGTAAAATCACTACCGCGTGAATCCAGGTGGATTTTTTGCAAAAAGTCCAAAACAGGACCTTAGATGACTGGTATTTGACCCTTAGTCAACAAACATGCCGAATTTGGAAGTTGTGCAAGCTTATAGCCTTTTCTTGATATTATTTTCATTAATTTCGCAATAATTCATGGATTCTCAAAATTGGCGAGAATCCAGGATTCCCGCGAAATTATTCCTCGAGAATCTAAATAGACTCTTGCACTGCAGCGCGAATTTCTAGGCCTGCACTGTTTTCCGTACAACTTACCTGATCAACTTGAATTTCACCGATAACTTTAGACCCATATTCTTTGCGGAAAGCCTTTATTGCTTCTTGTTCCTTGGGAATTTGTGCTGCCAGTACCTCTTTTAAATTCTGTTCAAAGAAAGAATATAAAGGTTATGTTACATCAGTTACTTGAAAAAAATGTTGATGAAATTAATCAAAATGGTTTTTAATAGCCAACTTCATCTCACAAAAATATATAACACATACAATTTTGGTCACCACACCATCATAATGCTATTCAATTCGAATTTACTTAATGGTTTGGGCTCTGAAAGGTGTACTAGTATCAAAACGCATGAAATGCGCATCCGGGATGCACAAATATGTGAAACTACACACAATGCAAGTTTATACTTGACAAATCAGAGACTCAGTCATTTTTAAAAACATTGGTTCATTCTTCCATGTACAGTACCTTTGCTCACATACAAAATGTAGGTAGATTTAAACTTGTCAAAAGCAAATTATGACACTGACTTTATTTAATTGATCTAGCTATGTACAGACCTGGAATGTTACCTCTTTTCTTCAAATTGAAACAAGTAAAACAAAACTCACTAAATTTTTTATTTTCACAAAATCCTCCTCTTCAGCAGCGAATTGGTTATTATTGATTAATTAGTGGGCTGCAGCTGATCTTGCTGACAATTTAGTGAAATGTAAATGATGGCATACATACAATTAAACTGTCATCGTAATGATGCCAAGAGCATTTGCATTTTCCACTAATAACCGACACGCTAAAAAATAGTTATGTTAACAGGATGCATATTTATTAGACAGCAACTAATAAACAAGCCATGGCTAGAGTGTCAGAGTGTGGATTTACATTGATAGCAGCTGAAATACTCTAAATTAAATGTAACCAGATGCCCTTAAAAATTGCATATAATCAATAATATAATACAATAGAGTTAAATATTCATGACCAAATGCAAGGTGACTGTATCCATACCAACCGTGCAAGCCATTCCAACACAAATTAACTGCTATCCTGGAAATATTTTGCTGCACGCCCACGTACAGGTGATCAAATGTAGCCTTTATACAAAATGTTCTGTATTGAATCAGATGTGCAGTATTACTGGCAAAGGAAAAATCACTAACGTTTTGACAAAATCTGGACTGATTGGTCAACTTCCGGAATAGGTTCCTGATAAGGTTCCCGATGTCCTTGACATTGACAAGTAACAGAATGCAAATGTCTGCACTATTTTATTTGAGTAAAATCATTTATTTATGTAAAATATTTGTCACTGTTAAAAATACCTAATTTATGTATTACATGTAATTGATGGGAGTACTCATGTTTAATAAATAAGTTCAAGTGTTTACAGACATTTATATTATACTAGGTAAATTAAAAACAAGAATATAATCTGACTTAATTAATTGACCTCTAGGCTGAGTTCAGAGAGCAGAGCAGAAGTATTTAAATACAATGGCTCTTATTATTTTTTAATAATTGCCAATTGACCAATAATAACAAGCTAATTTATAGAAATGCGGCCTTCATGCATGAATGAAAGTGAATATAAATGAAACAACTCTCTATACATGTATACTATAGCGTAAAATTTAGGGATTTAGACCAACATTTAAATTTGGGCAATTTTGATTGAAACAGGCAATTAGCTAAAGGAAAAAATTCACCATTTATTTGTAGCATTGATACTAGACAGTAGACTAAAAGTCAATGTATGGCATTTAATTTTAAGGAAGTATTATAGACAAGTGTATGTGCTATGTTGCAATAACTATGACATAAAATACTATATTAAGACATTAGGGAGACACACCCACATACAAATGTCCACGGGTGGACAGATCTCTCAGGTAGGGTGGTTTGTTGTTGTTGTTTGTTTGTTTGTTTGTTTGTTTGTTTAGCTTGTTTGTTTTGAGATTTATTTGTTATTTTATTAAAACTACCAATTTAAGAAAGTTTTATATTTAAGTTTTCAAAATGTCAAAATGTTTCAATTTTTTTATTAAAATAAAACTAATGAAAAAAGAAATTAAAATTAAAAAAATCTCAAATTTATCTGAAATAAATAAATAAAGAGACTAATAGGCGGCCTATAATAGAAAAAGTGTTTTTAGCTTGGTCTAATTTACACATTGATTATTACACTTACAGTTAATAATCCATTTACCCTGTTAATTTAACATTATCACCATATCTTTACAAGTTCACCGATCATTATAATTTACAGTTCCTATGACCCTATCACCTTAACACGTCCTCTACCCGTCAGTGCATAGCTTTGCCTTGGAGAGTTCCTCTTGTGTCAAAAAATAAATGACTAAAAAGGAAAACTAGCTATGAGTCACATAATCATGGAACTTGGAAGGCATGTGAATCACTTTGTGCACATGTAGAGTGAAAAGTGGACAAAATGTGTGATAAAATTGCATTGATTATAATTTCAATATTTTAATAAAAGCTAGCTCAAAAATACTTCTCAGTGAAATCCATTCAAGGAAATCACTTGTCAAATTTTAAAAGTCTGTGGCTTACCATAGAATTCCAATATAGAACAAATACTGAAATTCCCACTGACGTTTATCATTGACCCTGTACATTTATATGATTTTTAAATCACTTTTATGCAGCAGGGTTCCCAGCATTTCACAAGACCATAATTCCCTGAGTTTTCCCTGACAAATTTATATTATTCCCTGAGAAAATATTTTCACTTTATCGGAAGGCGAGAAATGAAAATGAACCGACAAGACTTTTGTGAGCCAAGAAAAGGGCGCGTAGCGCGCGAAATTTTTTCGACTTTACACCTATTCATTGCCTGGAAATGTGTTACCCACTTGAGCCATCAAATTCCCTGAGTTTTCCCTGAGTTTCTGTCTTTTTTCAAATTCCCTGAGTTTTCCCTGTCTGGAAAAAGTTATTTTGATTTTCCCTGATTTCCCTGATTTCCCTGAGTGGCTTGGGAACCCTGTGCAGGGTCATACTAATAGTAATATGGGTGCATGAACATTTTAAAAAGGCAAATTTGAATAGTAGTGAATTCTTTGGTTGAATGGGTTTCAATAAATCACACACTGTTTTTGTTCTAACTATATTATTGGGTCAAAGCAACTCTTTTAAAATTTGCTATATTTTAAAAAACATGTTATTTCCAAAATGTTTCACTCTTGATGAGTAAAATTTGAAACGGATGAAAATTCCCAGTGAAGGGTATTCATGCTTTCTTCTTGATTGTTTGTTCGTTGGGTTTTGTTTATTTACACGGACGGTCCGCAAAACACTAATCCTTTTTAAACGGCAAGTCGACACATGCTTCCAATGCAGTATGGTCATCTCATAATTATACTCACCGTTGACTCTGATAGATTCCTCACTCCGCAAACTGCTGGCATGAAATGCTGAAAAGATATCAAAAACAAAACCACTTGAGAGAGTCATCTAACCATACAATGTACTATCAATCAGGCATTCATACTATAAGGCAAAAAAAAAAAGTTTTTGGGTCGGAATGATGATGAGGGTCGGGCGGACGAGGACAATCAAACAACAACAAAAATTTGGGGGGGGGGGACCTAAAACAAACAAAAAAAGTATTGAGTTTTGGCCCGCCCCCCTTTCGAAGACATTTTTTCCTTCCAATTATTTTTAGGCCAACTAAAAAGAACCACAAACAAAATCCCAAAATATGGTTAGCCATGCGGCAAAGGTGACTCAACATACTTATGCATGTGGGAAATGTGCGACATAATTTTTTTTTTTTCTTGGCCTTACTTAAAATAATGTTTCTATTGAAATGCAGTATTGCTTGTATAGCGCTATTCTTTGTAAAAGGAAATAAAAATGAACAAAAAAACCTGAAGGTCACTCGTTTCAATACATGCATGGTGAAGTGTGTGGGTTTTTTCTGACATTCCTGTGCAGCCTTGCCAGTCTCAGACATTTTTATGTTCAATGAACAGGAACACATCAAGGTCTAAGAGCCTTTTCAATCCGTGCACAATATTTTTTTTATTCACCCTGTATACATGGCGTAAATCAGCACAAAGGTATATCGATCAATTTCCTTTCTAAGAGTAAGTAGTCGTCATCTCCAGCAATTCTGTGACCGAGAGAGCAAAGTTTTGTTTCTTTCAGTGGGTTGTCTTTTAGGAATGTTAGTTAACACATTTAGAAGAGGTGTCCCTCACGAAAGTGTGGGCGGTGGCCGGTGGGCGGAATATGTGGGACCCAAAATACAAAATGGCCCCCATACAGGGTGAGTCAATAAGAACAGGCACTTTTTTGTTGTTGTTAAAGTGAACATTTCATGCCTAGTGTATATTCAAAACCAATGAAAAGTGATGACCTCATATATTTGGCATTCATACAAAAAAAGAATGTTTCAATTCAACCATTGCGTCTTAATGTTCGTACATCCATTTTAGTGGAGCCTGGTATTTTGAGACCAATCCACCGGATGGCAATAAGGCCATGAAAAAAAAATTGACTTGCCCTTACACAAGGCCAGAGTCTGGGTCGGACGGTCTGATTTTTTAATTTTAAACAGGGAGATACTACACAAAAACATGTTTTAAAGATGATTTTTTTTTTTTGATTTAAAATTTTTTTTAAACAAGCAGATACTACTCAAAAACACGTTTTTATCTTGCTTTATTGTTGTGCTTCTTTCAAAAAAAAGTTAAAACTTTTTTGAAACTTTTTTTTTTTACTTTGAAAAACAAAAAAATAGCGACCCTAGATTTCCGAAAATTCGGGTCGGTCGGAAAGGGCAAGTCAACTTCTTTCTTTTTTTGCCTAATGCATAAATACACTGCTCACAAAAAGTATCGAAACACTTAGAAATGATCCAATATATAACGGCTCGAAAGGGTATGCATTAATCGAAGCAAATAACCAAGTGCATAATTTTGTTCTGCGTATTTTGACACCTCGATCGATGGGATACGATGTTGCGGAGCGGAGTTATTGTCATTTCAATAGTCGTGGGTCCAGTTTTTAAAGTGCAAAGATGATTTTCAAAATGTCATTTTCGCGACGTCAGATGTCAATGAGGGTGGTGTGGCTTAGTATAGTGAAGCATGAACGATAGTAGTAAAGCCACCATTGGGGCTACTGTCACTACTGTCCAGGCGATTTAATCTCACAATCTGTGCATTGTTTAGATTTGGTCCATAACATAGCGCATTCTATAACAGTTGCGACACACGATTAAGCAATCATATGAGGCTGTTAGGGCACCACAGGGGAGGTTTGGCTCACATTCTTCTAAAAGCACCAAATTTGGACCTTATGTTGCTCATACCATACTCTTTTGATTTTTGATGGATGTCAAAATTGGAGCCTTCTGGGACGGCCATATTGGCCAATACCAATATGGCCGCCATACTGGGGTATCACAAATTCAAATTGCTTCAATTAAGCTGACAAGCATACCAAATTGTTTGTCTGATTCTAAAAATGTATAGTTTGCCCCACTTCTGATGTGTGGTTAGGGGGCTGGCATTTTCTTCGGAAGGGGGTCCCAAATATACTGGGGGGGGGTCATAGTTTTTTGACATGAAAACAGGGGGGGTCATAAAATTATTTCATTGAAAATGGGGGGGTCACAAATTTATCAAAGCATGCTTTCTGAAATGTGTGTTGGGGGGGGGGTCACAAAATAATGGACTGTATTGGTAGGGGGGGGGGGTCATAAAAATATGCAGCTCTTGGATAGGGGGGGTCATGAAAAAATTGTCTGGGTCTATCCACATTTTTGGGACCCCCCCCCCCCCCCCCCCCCCCCCTTCCGAAGAAAATGCCAGCCCCCTTACTGAGATATTGAGCAAAACGTGAAAAGGTTGTTGACCTTTGCTTTTGGGCGTACATGGCATATATAGGGATTGTGGTAAGCTTTAGAATACCCTTCCATTCTTATTTCTCACTGTGTAATGCTCGAATCATACTAGCCGGTCGCTGGTCGCAACAGGTCGCTTCACCAATAATCGCTAGCTCGAAGTATTTCGGTGCGACCAAAGGTCGCCTCGAGCTACTAAATCGCTGGTAGTCGCATGCCTTTTCAGGTCTTTTTTTGGTCACGCAGACGACAACCTGGATTATGGCTGCTGATTGGTTATGCTAATAGGCAAAATAACCTCCCCCATTGGTTAAAAAAGTAGGATGTTCATTACGACATGAGCGACTGATCTATCGAGTTGAAATGAAGTCAACTGGCCGCGACTGGTCGTTTCCAGTCAAGCGATCTCTTGATCGATGTATCGGGGGGTTTATATGACGTAAAACTCGTCATAGGAGCGATTTAATCGCAAAGCGACCTTAGTATGATTCGAGCATAAGTGTATGCGTCGTTCTTTAAGAGTCCCCATTGAGTACATGCAGTGGTAGGGTATACTAAAGGAACTCCAGGGATTGTGACCTTTTGACTCTGTATAAAAGGCACAACAAAACGACTCCAGGTGGTAACACCTACCATTTCTTGACCCTGAGCCTGTTCAAATATTGAACCCCAAAAGCAAAAGGTCAACGACCTTTTCACGTTTTGCTCAATATCTCAGTAACCATGTAAGGCCTAACAAAAATAAAGGTTTGTTTCCGGTAACATGCTGACAAAAAAGAGGGTCGGTCGGTTTGGAAAAAAATTATTTTACAAAAAAATATTATTAGATTCACCATGTAAATTAATTGCAAAGCTTCTGAATTTTGACCGTCATCGCAATCTGAACGCCCGGTTTGAACAGTGAACGCCAACTTTCGAGGCAAATTTCATTCATTATTTTATTATAATTCATTAAATGTAAATACACTGCATTTTCTCATTAAAAAATTAATGTTTTTCCTTCGATCGTACTTTGCTAAACTTGGGGAATTACTTTATTGATGTAAACATTAACCTTTTAGCAATCTGCTTTGAACAACGTGATAATGCGCTTTACTTCTCAACACGTGCGCGAGAGACTTTTGCATGCCCGAACTGAGGTTAATAATATCATATGATATTTCTTTTCTGTTCCACACGGTTCCCAGTGTGTTATTTTTAACATGTTACGCGACGTCAATTCCATGTGGTTGGTTGGTTTGTTGGTGGTACCAAAAACCCTAATTATTGCGATAACAGCAAATACTGCGCTGTTGTTGATGAATGGAAATAAACTTTTAGGCGTACGGACGAACAGAAAGTAAACTTCAGAATTGTTGCAGAATTCATGGAAATGGGTACATTCAAATTGGACCTTCGGCAAAATGGGAATGTAAAATTTTTATTCTCTCAATACATCTCCGTAAATTTGGACTGAAAAAATACGAACGGTAGGTAGAAAATAAATTTTATTTTTTCAAAATGGTAGAAAATAAATTTTATTTTTTCAAAATGTTGATAAAATGTTTACGGTCGGCAGGTTTTAAGAGGGTCGGTCGGGTTACCGGAAACAACAATTTATTTTTGTTAGGCCTAATATGGCCGTCCCAGAAGGCTCCAATTTTGGCATCCATCAAAAATATGATGGTATTTGTTTTTAAATGTTTCACTCACTGTGCTCCACCATACATTTGAGGAACTTCTTTTCACTTAGGCCTACATGTATAATGCCTGGCAGGAGTGGGCTTCGCTCGAGCTCCGACACTAGACTTCTTAGTATGCCTAAAACACGCCCTGTTTCCGCAAGTAAAGGTTTCTCTGCGGCCGCTCCTATGCTTTGGAACAAGCTCCCACATAATATCTGTCATGCTTCCCAGTTCAGAAAACTATTAAAAACACATCTTTTCTTGCGTAATTTAAATTTGTAATCTGTTTTGGTTGTTCTTCTCATTAACTTGTTTTAAATGTGTTTGTAATTTTAAAAACTACATTGTGTATGTATTTTTACCTTACCATGTATTTTTACCTTTTATACCGTGTACATGTAGGCCTATTCAATTCTGTATGTAGGCCTATTTTATTCTGTAATTTGTAAAGCGCTGTGGTACCGCATTGTGTAAGAGCCCTATATAAATGCCTTGTATAATAATAATAATACTAAATGAGCAACATGGGTCCATTTTGGTGCTTTTAGAAGAAAGTGAACCAAATAATCCCTGCCCCCCCCCCCCCCCCCCCACCCCCAACTATCTGTCTTCTACTACTACGACAGGCACTTTTTTAGACACGTTCAGGGTTCTAGCTATGGTGGGCGGCACTGGGCGGGCCGCCCGGCACTGACAATATCCGCCCAGCATTCTAAAAATTAAAAATTAAAAAAACCCAACTGCCTCATAAAACAAGAAATTATATGGCAGGAACCCTCATAGTGCATTAAAAAAACCTAAAAAGACATTAAAGGGACATTAAGTGGTGTTGACAATTTTAAATGTTAAAAATTTACTTCAGAATTCAAGATGAACATTAAAAATTGCATTATTGTATTGCTGTTTCTACTAACAAAAACACAGCAAAACTTGATTAAAACAATATCATCGCTATTTATTGAAAAACGCCCTCTATGCAAATATGTAGTGTCTAACCGATCAGATCGGGAGTTTCCCGATTGGCCCGATATAAGTCTGATCGGGATCTGATCGGTGATCGGCAAAATTCCTTCATCTACCGATCTGATGAACCGATCCGATCAATCACTATAGTATGAAAACCCAATTAAAAGCTTATCATGTCGTCTTTCCTCCGTTAAAATTCCTCTCAAACTCGCCTTCTTACTTCTTCACATAACATTATACTAGTTAATTAGTGAATTTAGCGAAGCCTATAAGGGTACAAATCCTTTCAAACTCGCCTGTTTTCAGATTAGTTCGATCGGCGGGATTCAGCCAATGTACATTCAATGATTTGTTTTCGTTTTTATTACGGGAAATACCCACGTCATGGCCTGCCAAAGGCGTTATCAAACAAGGCTTGTCATTGGCTAGGCTATGTTTCATATGTACTAAAAGATTCACTAAACTAAGTTAAAACTTTGGGTTTATGGATAGAATTAAATATATTGAAAATCTCAAATACATTAATTTACTATTACTTAGGTATCTGTGTTTATGAATTATGATGTATTTTTGCAACAAAGAAAGAATTGTGGGAATACCCAGCGTGCCGTGTGCAAAGCTTCAAATCGCACATGGTCGGGCGACGCAATCGCAACGTTTGTAAAATGTAAACAATTACTTGACACTTGATTGATAGGTGTCCTTAGAGACATGGACCAGGTAAACACGATAAATAAAAAGAGTAAATAATTATATTTTTTATTTAAACAATTTGAACTTGTTTTTCACTCGTTATAATATGTTTTGCTAAGTACACAAGCTACTATATTTACACTATGTACGGCAACACACACGAGGGAAATGTACTGTTATTTAGGCATTGCAGTTCACTTGCGCATTTAATCGGTGATCGGATCGGATCGGCCGATCAAAGAGTAAATGATCGGTGATCGGCGATCGGCTGACATGAGCTGATCGGTTAGACACTACAAATATGGTTCACGCTATGTATCACGCTAGTACAACAAATCATACTTAGTGATATTTGTCATCAGTTGGTATTATTCATCATAGGGTATTTTGCATGTTTCACTAAGTATCTGTCTCCATCCTAAGTATGACTCCTTCTAAATATGATTTTCGTGTTAATTTCTGTATCGCTTATCAGAGCTCAAAAACACACTTCTTTGTGCTTGTTCTTACATGTATCTACTCTTTCTCATCTTGCCATTCGTTTAATATTTTGTACAAATGCAATATTCCCTTAAAATTTGAGGTGAAATTCTAAGCCAATTCACTTTAACGGCACTCGCGATGTTTATCGAAATCGGCGCCATGTTTTATTATAATAGACTCGTTTCAATACATTCGTAAGTTCGTAAAAAAGTGATGTGCGTATAAGATGTTGGCGATGGGAATGAGACTATATTCACCGCGCAACTCATTTTGAGATGCACTCCATTCACTTCATACAGCAAATGAAATTGACAGTTTCTCGCAATACAATTTCCCCATACGTTGGTAGGGGGAAAAAAACCGGAAAAAAACCCAACGACAACGTATGGGTTTCCTGTACTAGTATCACGCGTACTGCAGGGGGATACTGTCGGACGTAAAATGCTTGTCGCGGCAGTACGAGCATTTTTTAATCGACGTTTTCTTGTACAAAGAGGGCTGATTTTTCTTAATCCTTATGTGTAATACATGTGTTCATACATGTAATAAAATTATAAAAATATAATTATTTAATATACTAATACTAATCCCAGTTTTTATCATAATTGAGGGCGTAGCCTCCAATCCAACACATCTCTTAGTGCCCCTTAACTTAAAGAAGGCCTCTGGATTCCATGCCATGATCCACTACTGCGCTTCGTTCGCTACACTTTCTCCGTTCGCCATCAGACTCAGTAAATTTACCAGGCAAAATAAAATGGTCCTGGCTAGAACCCTGGACATAGGCCTACATGTTTCACAATTTTAAACAAATGAATATATAACTGTTAAACTATTTCGTATCGCATGATCGGAGACCTGTTATTTTCAGCATGTCGGACTGTGAGGATTACATAATTATCTCATATTGCATTGACTTGATTAGTTCAGTGACAGACAGTCATGTCATGATGTCATGACAGTGAGAATTCTTCTTGACCTGACAGCCTGAAAAAACCCATGTAAAACATGATCTACACTTGAATATTTGATCAATCCTTACCTGTGTTTGGAGAACAGCTCTCCTTGTTACTATCCTCAATAACGACATGATATAAAATTATTTTAAAGCTGATTTGATAATAAAATGCCTCTACCAAAGGTCTTGGGGTCAGAATTCCCGAACAAGTCTCTCGATCGAAGGAACGCCGGTTGTGGCAAATTATATCTACCGGATAGATGAAGTAATTTCCTGCATCAAAACTTGAAAGAAAAATTATATTAGTAAAGATTATTAAAACTATTTACACATATTTACTCTTTATACAATGTTATTATTGATAAAATATTAAATGTATGTAGAAATGTATAATTAAACACTAAATGGATGAATATTGCCTTTTATTATCCAGTTATTTATAAAAATATATTCCTAGTCTGCACGTTAGAATGAACAAGTAGTTTTATTACAAGGAAAGTCACAAGGCAAAGATACTTCTTGGATCCCGGGTATTCAAGCAAATTCATTGGTCAAAGCAGGGAGGTGTCAATATTTAAAAACAGGGAGGTGTCAATATTTAACACTTATATTTAACAATATTTTACCCCCCCCCCCCTCCTTTTTGGAAAAAACGAGGGACAAAATTGGGGTTAAAAATACCCCCTTTTTTGGTTTTCAAGGACTATCATCAGTGGCGTAGCTCAGGGGGGGGGGGGGGGGGCAGGGGAGGCAACTGCCCCCCCTGAAAGAAATTTTTGTGCCCCCGCCCCCCCTTTGTGCACCCGCCCCTCTCTTTGGATATAGTGCTTATATGTGGGGTAACCATTTAAAAATGACCATTTTGTTGTGTTTTTTTTTAAATAAATTAAAATTTGTGTTGAAAAACCGCTTATAACCCTGAGGATTGGGCAATATTTGTTGACTACAGTGGTTTTTGGACTGTGAAATTTTGTGTCCGTGCGAAATTTGTTGACCGTGCGAATTTTTTTGACTTCAACCCCGGAAGTGCGTGTAGAACAGCGTCGCAACAGCGTTATCTTTGAGCAGTTCGACGCGTCGCGGCCCCTGTAATCCGATTGGCCGCGACCGTATCTATGGGTCATGAATGTCCCCGCCCACACGCTCAATTAACTAGACGCGTGCGTTGGCGGTTTTAAAAAGTGCCGAAGTATTCTGACGACGACTATAACTAAGTAATCAATCTCATATTTAATGAATACTAAATTTGTTGTATTTATTTGTAAACAATTTGAATTGAATTCCTCAAATATTCGTCCATGATTGCAGAGTCAAGAGGCCAATCCCTCCCGATCCCCCTTCCAAACAAGTAACGCCCCGCCTCTCTCCCTTGCACTACCAAAAATACAAAATTCATTGATCAATCCGTGCTGTTTTGCATTGACTGTAGGCCTACAGTACACATCTTGTACATCGATATGGCGGCACCGTCTGTGTATACATGTAGTGTATCAAATGTTGCTCCCAACAGTACAGGGTTTTGGTCCTGTGTTAAGTGGTGTACCCTAATGGTGTATTTGGGTTGTTACCATGTTCTAATCAAATGATTAAATCCATACTGTCATGTTTTTTGTTTTTACTCTTCGTAAAACACCCCTTTTTTGCCGAATTTCGCAGCTAGAGACTAATTTATGAAATGTATACAGTTTGGGGGCCGGGGTTGAATCAGCGTTGAAATCTATGGTTGTTCCAAGGAGTTAGTTGTTCCAAACTTTCAAATCCAAATGTTAATTAAACGATATTTCAACGTTGATAATCAACGTTGATATAACGTCATTTTGCCCGCAGGGAAGCTTACTATCTTCAGAAGATAACACTCGACTTGCATTCGACCGATATAGGCCAACAACTGCCATGCCGGTCGCCAATTTGAAGAGACACTGCCAGTCCCCCCCCCCCCCCCCCCCCGGAAATCATAAAATTAGGGGGTATTTTATAAATCAGTCTCCGCGAAATTCAGAAA
>CM069444.1:79816638-79879737 GCA_035610835.1 Ophiura sarsii
ATTATGGTTGTGTATAAGATGTATGACACTGCATATAGGGATTCCCGAACATAGGCTAAACATTTTTCGGATTTCGTATCCCTTTTTCCGAATTTCGCGGAGACTGATTTATAAAATACTCCCTAATTTTATGATTTCCGTGGGGGGGGGGGGGGGGGGGGGGGGCTGGCAGTGTCTCATCAAATTGGCGACTGGGGGGGGGGGGGGCTGGCAGTGTCTCATCAATTGGCGACTGGCATGCCCGGGGGGGGGGGGTACTCACGTATGTAAGGCATACGGGGACGTGCGGCTCCAGTGGGTCGCCTCATGAGACATCCTTAGCCATCCATGGGTAGGCTTTTCAACTGAAAAATCCTTAGACATGGGTCCTGTTTAATTATTGTTATTGACACTACCCTTAGCAATGGGTCAGATTTGAGCGCATCGTTGACGACGTTTTTTCCGGGCGTTTTTCAATATCAACCTGAATTCAATTCGATAAATTCAACCCCGGAATCGTGAATTCAACCCATCTCGGGTTAGAAACCCTTAGACATGGGTCTTACTCTACATTTGAAGAAAAAATCCTTAGACATGGGTACCCTTTCGGCAAAATTACCCTTGGAAGTGGGTATGGGTTTTTGATTGAGGCTGGAGCTGCACACCCCCGTCCAAAATAAATCCGGGCCGGCAGGCATGGCGGTTGGCCTAATCGGTCGAGTGTTATCTACTGAAGATAAGCTTCACTGCGGGAAAATGACGTTGTAACAACGTTGTATCAACGTTGTTATCAACGTTGAAATATTGATTTGAAAGTTTGGAACAACCATAGATTTCAAGTTCAACGCTGATTCAACGTCATATTCAACGTTAGGCCTATGTTGAATTTTGGAACTACATATATATGTACATAGGGGAAGGTGGGGTAATCGCGGACGCGGGGTAATCGCGGACAGGGCTGTATCTAAGGCAGGTGAAAGAAGGTTGTATTTGGCCACCCTATGATGTTAGGTCAGGGGTGTGCCAGTGAGCTTGCCGATCGGGTCCACTTTTAAATGAAAATTTGGTCAGCATAGAACTGGTGGCGCTATACTGATCAGCGTGATTGTAGCAGACGACACGACGCTGGCCACGCGTCTCTAAGACGACCCAATATGTCAACGGGAGTGCACTATTTTGAATTATTTTTAACAGTCATCGCCCGGTTAACGATGACAATTCTTCTAATTATGATGAATTTGTCAAAATGATAAGATTAACATTCGCGATTACGTGTAATTATTCACCTTATTCATTACGTATTCAACATTTAGGTTTCGCGTGGCCACCGTCGTTTGTTTAAATCCACAACGCCCTCAAACCTATGCTGACCAAATATTACGTTAAACCTGGTAACGCCGGTCACCGACACATTCCGATGATTACAATAATTTATGTAATTTATGCAAACGGCCCGTTTTCGCTACGTGTGTTAGTATACGACTTTCCTATCCCAAAATTAATAGTATCCCTGGTTAGGTGCCTCTCCATTGAAATCACACAAAACCTAAATGGGATGGTTGTCTCGCAAATTCTCGCGAAAATTACAAAAATCACTTTTTGGGAAAATTGATATTTTGGTGCATTAATTTCTCTTTGAAACTGGTATTTCTACATCAAGGAAAACAAAGTCTTATTATTTTTTTATGTAATGCATGATACCTTCTGATAAAAAAGAAATGAATTCGGAGTCACACTGATGAGCATAATAGAGAGGATGTGCCCATACATTTTACATGGATTGGGGTAATCCGGACATGTACCGTTTCCATGGTAACCAATATGGGCGTGGTCAATTAAACATCATAAATCGGTAATAGTTGTTGACCATATAAATATGTGACATTGTTCTTTGATTTCTGCTACACTTTTAAAAAGGGTATTTTTAACTCCCATTGAAATGCTATATTCCAATAAAAGAGGGCTGTCATTGATAAATAACGTCCGGGATATGGGGTAATGCCGGACAACGCCATTTTTTTTTATTGCGTCGTAGCTTCGAATTTCAAAATGATGAGTTGATAAAAACTGATAAAAGGTAGAACCTTCACAGTGCTTTGTGTTACATGATTTTTATTGTTATATGATGTCACATGTGTCCGCCATTACCCCACCTTCCCCTACACAACTCATACAGAACGCAATTTGCACAGAATAGAACGCGAGCGCCCGACCTAGAGTCAAAAGGTGTCAAGATGACACTTTAACCAGGGAGTGTTAAATATTGACATCTCCCTGCTTTCAAATATTGACACCTCCCTGCTTTGACCAATGAATTTGCTTGAATACCGGGATTATACCAATGGCCGGTGACAAATCCATGAAGTATCTTTGCCTTGTGACTTTCCTTGTAATAAAACAAGTTGTTCATTCTAACGTGCAGACTAGGAATATATTTTTATAAATTACTGGTTAATAAAAGGTAATATTTATCTACTTCAGTGTTTAATTATACAATTCTACATAAATTTTATATTTTATCAATAATAACATTGTATAAAGAGTAAATATGTGTAAATAATTTTAACAATCTTTACTCATATAATTTTTCTTTCAAGTTTTGACGCAGGAAATTACTTCATCCATCCGGTAGATATAATTTGCCACAACCGGCGTTCCTTCGATCGAGAGACTTGTTCGGGAATTCTGACCCCAAGACCTTTGGTAGAGGCATTTTATTATCAAATCAGCTTTAAAATAATTTTATATCATGTCGTTATTGAGGATAGTAACGAGGAGAGCTGTTCTCCAAACACAGGTAAGGATTGATCAAATATTTAAGTGTAGATCATGTTTTACAAGGGTTTTTTCAGGCTGTCGGGTCAAGAAGAATTCTCACTGTCATGACACCATGACATGACTGTCTGTCACTGAACTAATCAAGTCCATGCAATATGAGATAATTATGTAATCCTCACACATGCTGAAAATGACAGGTCTCCGATCAGGGAGGTGTAATAGTAATAGTAATAACATCTCTCTGCTCCGATCATGCGATACGAAATAGTTTAACAGTTAAAGGTAGACTAGATGTTCCGATTTTCAACTTGAAGTTTTCTATTCGACATGAATTTAACAGAAAGGTCATTCTCAAAAAGTCGTATTGCAAAGTTTGAGTTGCATAACTCTGAATGGACTATGGTTCTTATTTTAGACGCACAAGATGCCGTGAAATGGTCCCATTGAGTTGTACACAAACTATATTGGTGGTTAACCACTTTTCGCGGTAATTCGATGTTATTTCACCGATTTCTTCGTAACCATACTGATTTGGACCGTCAAATTTCAGTATAGTATTATCATGAATTTATGTTAATCAGAAAAATATGATCTTTCATATGATATGAAAATCTCCATATATGTTTGATATGTTTGAGGAAAATCTGTGTTATGAAAATGTGATCGGGTCATCTACCTTTAAATAATCATTTGTTTAAAATTGTGAAACGTGTCTAAAAAAGCAGTGCCTGTCATACGTAACTATCGACTATAGAAGACAGATAGGCTATAGTTGCAGTTGGGGGGGGGGGGCGGGGGGACAGGGATTATTTGGTTCACTTTCTTCTAAAAGCACCAAATTGGACCCATGTTGCTCATTATTATTATTATTATTATACAAGGCATTTATATAATAGGGCTCTTATACAATGAGGTACCATGCAGCGCTTTACAAATTGCAGAATAAAATAGGCCTACAATTTACATACAAAATTGAATACATAGCCGATAGGCCTACAACAAGGGAAAAGGTAAAAATACATACACGGCAAAAGGTAAAGTTACATGGTAAGGTAAAAATACATACACAATGTTACATAGTTTTAAAATTACAAACACATTTAAAACAAGTTAATGAGAAGATCCGAACAACCAAAACAGATTACAAATTACGCAAGAAAAGATGTGTTTTATAAATTATAGTTTTCTGAACTGGGTAACAGAAGAAGCATGGCAGATATTATGTGGGAGCTTGTTCCAAAGCATAGGAGCGGCTGCAGAGAAACCTTTACTTGCTGAAACAGGGCGTGTTTTAGGCATACTAAGAAGTCTAGTGTTGGAGCTCGAGCGAAGCCCACTCCTGCCAGGCAAATAGGCCTAAGTGAAAAGAAGTTCCTCAATGTATGGTGGAGCACAGTGAGTGAAACATTTAAAAACAAATACCATCATATCATACCATACTCTTTTGATTTTTGATGGATGCCAAAATTGGAGCCTTCTGGGACGGCCATATTACATGGTTACTAATATATTGAGCAAAACGTGAAAAGGTCCTTGACCTTTGCTTTTGGGGTTCAACATTTGAACTTGCTCAGGTTCAAGAAATAGGTGTTACCACCTGGAGTCGTTTTGTTGTGCCTTATACAGAGTCAAAACTCAAAAGATCACAATCCCTGGAGTTCCGTTAGTATACCCTACCACTGCATGTACTCAATGGGGACTCTTAAAGAATGACGCATACACTTACACAGTGAGGAATAAGAATGGAAGGGGATTCTAAAGCTTACCCCTGTACGCCCAAAAGCAAAGGTCAACAACCTTTTCACGTTTTGCTCAATATCTCAGTAACCACACATCAGAAGTGGGGCAAACTATACATTTTTAGAATCAGACAAACAATTTGGTATGCTTGTCAGCTTAATTGAAGCAATTTGAATTTGTGATACCCCAGTATGGCAGCCATGTTGGTATTGGCCAATATGGCCGTCCCAGAAGGCTCCAATTTTGGCATCCATCAAAAATCAAAGAGTATGGTATGAGCAACATACATTGTATGGGCCAAATTTGGTGCTTTTAGAAGAATGTGAACCAACCTCCCCTGTGATGCCCTAACAACAGCCCCAACCCAACTATGATTGGTTAATCGCGTGTCGCAAAATCGAGTGTGCTATATTATGGGCCAAATCATTATTTTGTTACTTGGCGAGTGTGATCCAAAACTGGTAAACATTTAATGAAAATTTTAGAATTGCTCAAATTAATCCAAAAAGTACTTTAAATAGTAGAGGAAGGTCCATATTTTATTATGCCAAATTTAACAAAAAAAATTAAAAAAATTGCTAGGCGCACCGTGACGTCAAAATTTAATGTGCTTTTTTATAGCGTGAGGGACGGACAAATGGAATATAAAAGAAAATTGAGGTTTGAATATGAAAATAGTGAATACATCCTTTCATATTTTACATATTGTATGTATACAAACCATTTCATTGATATGTGATGACACTTTCAATAAACATCAACTTATGTAGCGGTTAGAGGTTGTAAAATGCGAATTCCAGTGATTTTGTCCGTCCCTCACAGAAAAAATACAACTTTTTTGTCTCCTAGCTACTAAACTTTTTTTTTTAAATAACAAAGTACCCTATCTATCGACAGACCCTGTCAGCTCTCTAAAAATAAATATTACAAGTCTCTGAAACCTTATTGGTCCTAGTAATCTAACTTTAAATGTGATGTCCGTCCCTCACTTTACTCTCCGTCCGTCCCTCACGTTATTGTTGTTTTTTTCCTTGCATCACAGCTGTTGTCAAATTTATTATTTATTTTGCTGTAATCTTGTTTACAAATGCACTTAGATGTCACGGATTATATCTCAATTGATTAAAATCACTTTAAGCAATGTAAAACACATATAAATGATAATGCGCTGCTGAAGGACAATAATGTCCGTCTCTCACGTCCGTCCCTCACGTCCGTCCCTCACATTATGAAATAAGGTCATAAAAGGGGCCTACACCCCAACTAAAAATAATTTGTCTTGGTTTTTTTTCTCTCAAATGATTAGTTAACTGTCAAATATTATATTTCAAGTTAAATTTGATCAATATTGTTGATTTAAAAAATTAGTCTCATTTTGTCCGTCCCTCACATCAAAAAGTGTCCGTCCCTCACACATTTTTAACGACGTCCCTCGGCTATCCCAAGTGCATTGGACTTGCAATTATTTGATATTCATAAATGGTTTTATTCTCGAATTCATAATTTGTGAGAAAAGTTAATAAAAGTTGCATAGTTTCAATAAAATATTGTAAAGTGTACAGAATGGTTGTGTTACCCATTTCTATTGAAGTCCGTCCCTCACGCATCAAAAACGACCCCTACTTAAAATCGTAATGTTAATTTCACTTTATAATACATTTAATATGTGTATAAACATCATTAGCTAAACATCATTAGCAAGTACACATATATGTTCAATTTAGTTTCCATTTGTCATTTTCAGTAAGGAAAGCATTTTATCTATTGATTTCCGTCCCTCACGTGAGGGACGGAATTGGATCACACTCTCGCCTAAACAGCATTGAAATTTGTATTTAAAATAAAAAAATATTAAAATACGCCATCACACCAGGGTTCGACTTTAACACTTGCCCGTTGGCAATTGAGAGTTGTAAATGCGTCGGGCAAGTTGTAGTACAGCCTTTACTTGCCCGTGTGTCCAGTTGTCAATCTAAGCTTATTATTAATATTGTAAATTCCGTTTATGAACTATTTGTTTAAACTATTATTTTTATGCCAGTTATTTGCATCTTGGAATAAGTAGAATTCTACTTCTACTTATTCCAAGTTTGCATTGATTTCATTGCGATCGTGATCATCACATTTCGTCAGTCGCCATTTTTTTTATTCTTAGTCTAAATCCTCAGTCAGTCGTTTAACAATATCGATATAATGCATGTATGATAGGCCGATGTTGATTTCTACCGGGTTTTTATTTCTAGAAACGTTATCGTAATAATTTTGACATGTATAGGCCTACTTGGTACAACAAGGCCCTTTGGACCAGGTTTTTTATGGAATTTATTTCTAGAAACGTTATCATAATAATGTTGACATTAATATTTGGTCAATAATTGCTACCCTGAATCGCTATTGCGCATGCGGTCTATTACGTCATTTCATTTTATGTCGCAAGTGTTTAATTTTATGAATGGCGGGGGGATGGGGGGAATGGGGGGAGGGGGAGGGGCAAGTTGATTGATTAAACGATTTTACAGCCTTATCATTAACAGATTTGGATTTATTATGAGAACAAAAATGTAACTCTGAAATACCTTGAAACTCAGACAAATTTAAGGGCAAGCTGAAATGCTGGCGGGCAAGTTGTAAAATACAACAACTGGCCCCAGCTTTTTCAACGGACAAGTTGTTAAAAAAGTTAAAATCGACCCCTGCATCACACCCTAATTTTTTTTGAAAAAAAGCCCTAAAAAAAGCCCTACCGAACCTCCAAAATGTTGTCCTCTGAGGGCAACCAAACATCTTCTTTTTTTGTTGCCTTATCTATTACTAGAGCTATGTATACTATGGATTCTTTTGACACCATCAATGTTATTCTACGCCCAATAATTCCAGAGATTTTAGGGGTTTTTTTAACGACCCTAATTGCTCCATAAAATTAATCAAAATACTGTGTCGCTAGCGCTAATTTAATATTGATCCGACTTCGGAATTAAAAAGTTACATTGGCTCCTCAAACATGACGTTAGTCTTCTCCACACACTATCTGAATTCCATTTGTAATCAAATGTTTCGGGTTGCTGATTGAGACTACTGACAGAAAGTGCCAGAGATCAGAGATGTACCGCACATGCTTAATTAAATACAGCTCGTATGATTATGTCATTTGTATTGCAAAATGATGCATGTGTATAGCAGTGTGCAATATATACTATTTTATTTGTGTATCAATTCCAAATATTGCGTAGCAATTCATCACATTTGTATGCAATACAATTGGGAAATTGATTAGCAATTCTTCAAAATTGTGTAGCATTTCGCTATGCGATACCGGATATATTGCACACTGGTGTATAGAAACTTTCAATCAATCGTGGCGGACAGTGCTACAGATTGCAGTTTGAGATATGGAAAACCCTTCAGATTCCACACCAGTAAATAATTTCAGTCCTTGTAGAGACGACAATCAAAAGTTTTTTCTTAGCTTTCATCCTGTGGCCCATTGATTATAGAATTAATCAGAAATGGTACTTATTGCTCCCAAATGATTAAAGTTGTAGTTTAATCCTGATTTTAGGACTACTACCTAATACCACGGTGGAAAAAGACGTATTTTCAATGCATTTTGTAGGTTTTTTGGATGTATTTTGATTGTAAATGATCTGGCAACATTTCTCAACTTTTTCTGATAAATGAGGGCGCTACAGCAATTGTCCAACTTTGGGGTCTTATTCCTCAGAACTTTCGGGGATACCATATATATTTGTTTTGATTAAATGATCAAATATATCATGAAATTTAAGGAAAATGTCAAATTGAAAATTCCAGTTGCTTTATAAGCGAGAAAATGGGCTTTTTGTAACTACCATTTTACATGTAAACGCATAGGGAAACCATTTGGTGGTGTGAAATCTTCAGAAAAGATTTTTTTTATGTATGATTTCATTAACCCTAACCACCCCCAGTGCCACAAATGGCCACGGTAAAGTCTGTCTGTGCGCACTGGCGTGGCACTTTTTTGATGAAATAATGGCCCCAGGCTACATAGTTAGGTGCCCAAGTATGGTTGGCCCCCGTGGTGCACTGGTAGAGCGTTCGTCTCGCAACCGGGAGGTTGTGGGATTAAGCCCTGGTGGTGGCGCCGCTCTTTTATTTTTGCTGTGTAGATGTGGGCAAGGAGCTTTAACCTTGTCCGTGCGATCTCTGGAATGAATGGAGCGATTGAAACCAAATTTGAACTTTTGAAGTTAGGATGGAATTCATAAAATCTTGTTCCAGCTAGGTTTGCCAAAAATTTTCAGATGATGCCTGTTCCCTGTATAGTTGCCATGACAACCAAATTTCCAAGAACTTTTTTAAATTGTGATTATTATTACTCCCAAACTTGGCAGCATGGTGCTAAAGAAGGATGTTCAACATGTTTGATTTTAGTTTTATTAAATCATTCTAAGGGTAAACTACATACATGTAGGTTGAAAACACCCGTTTTTGCACTAATTTTTTAAAGCTCAGATTGGCAGTGAACTTTGGTTAAAATGAGTGTATTGTTTTAGCAAATATTTTCATTGAAATCAATACAGATGAATTATGGCTGATTCTTTGTGCCCTATTGATGATAGAGCTCCACTGGTTGTCTATTCTGTGACATGCGATATGCAGAGATAATAGACCTGTTGCTTCCTTATCAGTCTAACAGAGTTTTGGTCTACGTTTACATTCCTTCGATAGCATCTTGAATTATCACCTTTTATAGGTTGTCAGTTGTCACCCTCTCATCGAGCAATGTGTCCCAAGTATTGCAGTTTGTTGTGCATGATCTTGTGAGCCCACGACAAAAAGCAGCCCAATCTTAGTTGAACCCGTAGAAAATACTTTGTTAGCTCAACTTCTTGCAGGCAGCAACACCCATCGCAGTTGGTCAAACGTAACCCAATTGTGCTGCCTAACAGTGGGGTTAGCACAGTGTTCGAAATACCACCTGCATGCATGCACATATGCAGGTAACTTTTTGGCTGTGCATGTAAGTTTTCAATACTTACCTGCACATGTGCATGTACAGTTATGGTCATAATATTGTACTTGAGAGGATTGTACTTGAGGGATGAAACGCATCGGAGTAAAATAAATATTCTATTCCATATCAATTGTGACGGTATGGCTCAAAGCAATTTTGCCAATTGTTTTGACTTAGGCCTATGAATGAAATGTTCTGTGCATGCAAAAATTATTTTGTGCAGGTAACTTTTCAAAGCTACATGCACAGATGCATGTGGCATTTTTTTTTGTATTTCGACCACTGAGTTGGCAACACTAGTTATGGCTCGAGGGCAAATGCCATGAAGAAGTAAACTACAGGTACAGGCTAAATCATTTATTTCTCTCATTCACTGGAAATTGTTTCAACCTGATTTGGGTTTAAATAGCAATTTCAGGGTTACTGTGGCATTACATCTGATGCATACTTTTGAAAGAGATTTGGCAATTTTTTGTCACAGAGAGTAAACAAACTGATATTTAGAATACAGCATAGGGTCAGGCATTGAATGATTAATCAAAATTTTCAAGAGAATAACACTTATTTGCTGTACTTATGAAATTCAGTCTCAACACTCTATGGCTATACCATAACAAAATGATGTGATTTGTAGAAAGGGGATCGGACGTATGTTCTATGATTTATTTTGCCGAGTTAACATGTACATGTAGTTAGCAAGTTCTGGGGCAAAATGCAAAATGGTAATTGACCTTTGGTATGTACATGTATACACATGTACATGTATGTGGGTCAGAAATAGAACTTGCTCTTTTAAAAAGAGTAATTATCTTAAATTATCTGTCGGATCACAGAGATTCAAAAAAATGTTGCTGTTGACTTGTTGCTCTGTATTAAGGTCAAAAGGTCAAAGTCAACAAAGGTGTATAGAGCCTGACCTTCTGACCATTGTCTGAAATTCCTGTAATCAGACACAAAAAATCAGATATTACTCCTTCAAATCAGAGCGAGTTAAATTTTGACCCATATGCAAAGATCAACTACTGTTAAATGTTTTGCTCCTTAACTCAGTAACTAAACCGGAAATGGGTTAACACTATACATTTTTAAAATCCTTGTGGCCAAGGTCTTAGACAGGATTTGAAGGTGTGGTTGTGTTAATTTAAGGATTTGAGTACAAAGTAAAGGCCGTGGATAAAAACTGGATGTGTTTAAATACAAATTTGGGTAAATGTAACATCAGCCACAGCCATGACATATTTATGCATTAGTCCAACAAAACAAAAAAAGTTGACTTGCCCTTTCCGACCGACCCAAATTTTCGGAAATCTAGGGTCGCTATTTTTTTTTTTCAAAGTAAAAAAAAAAAGTTTTAATTTTTTTTTGAAAGAAGCACATAACAATAAGGAAAGATAAAAACGTGTTTTTGAGTAGTATCTGCTTGTTTAAAATTTTAAAAAAATCAACAACAAAAATAAATAAAAAAACAGGGGTGGGCGCTTATAAGGTCCTGGGCGCTTAATAATAGGGATAGTACGGTAGTATATCCCTGTTTAAAAATTTGTTTAAATAAAAAATCCGACCGTCCGACCCAGACTCTGGCCCTGTGAAAGGGCAAGTCAACTTTTTTGTTGTTGGCCTTATTGCCATCCGGTAGATTGGTCTCAAAATACCAGGCTCTACTAAAATGGATGTACAAACTACAAACATTAAGAAGCAATGGTCGAATTGAAACCTTCTTTTTTTGTATGAAAGCCAAATATATGTGGTCATTATAGCACTATTCATTGGTTTTGAAGATACAGGCATGACATGTTCATTTTAATATAAAAAAAAGTGCCTGTTCTTATTGACTCATCCTGTATGGGGGCCATTTTGTATTTTGGGTCCCACATATTCCGCCCACCGGCCACCGCCCACACTTTCGTGAGGGACACCTCTTCTAAATGTGTTAAAGGCATATTATGTGATCTTTTCCAAGTAGCACCCTCTATCATTGATTTTTACTATGAAAGCAGATTTTCTTGCAGATTTACATTTTTGATCATAAATCATAAAGATCTTCTAAGTTACAGATCGATACGATTAATCCTAATTACTTCAAAATCATGGTTTGAAAATAGATTGTACCAAGCGGTACAAAATCTATTTTTTCAAATTTTACTCTAAATTCACTCTAAAACTATGATTTTGAGGTTATTAGGAATCGTATCGCTCTGTAACTTAGAATATATTTATGATTTATGATCAGAAAAGTAAATCTGCAAGAAAATCTGCTTCCAATTATTTTTCGAGGATTGAGGGTGTCCCCTGGAAAAGATCACATAATATACCTTTAACTAACAACCCACTGATAGAAATGAACCTTCACTCTCACGATCACAGAATTGCTGGAGATGACGACTTCTTACTCTTAGAAAGAAAATTGATTGATATACCTTTGTGCTGATTGCGCCATGTATACAGGGTGAATAAAAAAATATTGTGCACGGATTGAAAAGGCTCTTTGACCTTGATGTGTTCCTGTTCATTGAACATAACAATGTCTGAGACTGGCAAGGCTGCACAGGAATGTCATAAAAAACCCACACACTTCACCATGCATGTATTGAAACGAGTGACCTTCAGGTTTTTTTTTTCATTTTTATTTCCTTTTACAAAGAATGGCGCTATACAAGCAATACTGCATTTCAATAGAAACATTATTTTAAGTAAGGCCAAGAAGAAAAAAATTATGTCGCACATTTCCCACATGCATAAGTATGTTGAGTCACCTTTGCCGCATGGCTAACCATATTTTGGGATTTTGTTTGTGGTTCTTTTTAGTTGTCATAAAAATAATTGGAAGGAAAAATGTCTTCGAAAGGGGGGCGGGCCAAAACGCAATACTTTTTGTTGTTGTTTTAGGCCCCCAAAAATTGTTTGATTGTCCTTTTCCGCCCGACCCTCCTCATCATTCCGACCCAAAAACTTTTTTTTTTAATTTTTAATTTTTTTAATTTTTTTTTTCTTTTAATTTTTTTTTCTTTTAATTTTTTTGTTGTTGAAAATTTCATTTGTTTACACATATTAGTCGAAAATCAAAATGTTAATCTCATTTTACTTTTGGTACCTGAAAAAAGGATAAGTGAGAGAAAAAAAAAAGAAGAAAAAAATTCCCGACCGACCTACCCAACTTTTAAAAGTGATCTATGGACAGTCAAACTTATTATTATTTTTTGCCTTATAGTATGAATGCTTGATTGATAGTACATTGTATGGTTAGATGACTCTCTCAAGTGGTTTTGTTTTTGATATCTTTTCAGCATTTCATGCCAGCAGTTTGCGGAGTGAGGAATCTATCAGAGTCAACGGTGAGTACTTATTATGAGATGACCATACTGCATTGGAAGCATGTGTCGACTTGCCGTTTAAATAAGGATTAGTGTTTTGCGGATCTTCCATGTAAATAAACAAAACCCAACAAACAAACAGCCAAGAAGAAAGCATGAATACCCTTCACTGGGAATTTTCATCCGTTTCAAATTTTACTCATCAAGAGTGAAACATTTTGGAAATAACATGTTTTTTAAAATATAGCAAATTTTAAAAGAGTTGCTTTGACCCAATAATATAGTTAGAACAAAAACAATGTGTGATTTATTGAAACTCATTCAACCGAAGAATTCACTACTATTCAAATTTGCCTTTTTAAAATGTTCATGCACCCATATTACTATTAGTATATGACCCTGCATAAAAAAAGTGATTTAAAAATCATATAAATGTACAGGGTCAATGATATTGATAAACCATACAATGTCAGTGGGAATTTCAGTATTTGTTCTATATTGGAATTCTATGGTAAGCCACAGACTTTTAAAATTTGACAAGTGATTTCCTTGAAGGGATTTCACTGAGAAGTATTTTTGAGCTAGCTTTTATTAAAATATTGAAATTATAATCAATGCAATTTTATCACACATTTTCACTCTACATGTGCACAAAGTGATTCACATGCCTTCCAAGTTCCATGATTATGTGACTCATAGCTAGTTTTCCTTTTTAGTCATTTATTTTTTGACAAGAGAGAGGAACTCTCCAAGGCAAAGCTATGCACTGAAGGATAGAGGACATATGTTAAGGTGATAGAGTCATAGGAACTGTAAATTATAATGATCAGTGAACTTGTAAAGATATGGCGATGTTAAATTAACAGGGTTAATGGATTATTATTAACTGTAAGTGTAATAATCAATGTGTAAATTAGACCAAGCTGAAAACACCTACCTGTTCCGTCCTATGGGTCTATTTATTTAAGATATTTGAGATTTTTTTTTTTTTAATTTCTTTTTTCAAAAGTTGTTTTTAAATTTTAAAAAATGATAATAATCAAAATGCTCAATTTATTTTTGAAAAAACAAAAAACAAGCTAAACAAACAAACATACAAATATACAAACAACAACAACAACAAACCACCCTACCTGAGAGATCTGTCCACCCGTAGACATTTGTGTGTGGGTGTGTCTCCTTTGTCTTAATATGGTATGTCATAGTTATTACAACATAGCACATACACTTGTCTATATAATACTTCCTTAAAATTAAATGCCATACATTGACTTTTAGTCTACTGTCTAGTATCAATGCTACCAATAAATGGTGCATTTTTTTCTTTAGATGATTGCCTGTTTCAATCAAAATTGCCCAAATTTAAATGTTGGTCTAAATCCCTAAATTTTACGCTATAGTATACATGTATAGAGAGTTGTTTCATTTATATCCACTTGCATTCATGCATGAAGGCTGTATTTCTAACAATTAGCTTGTTATTATTGGTCAAATGACAATATTAAAAAATAATAAGAGCCATTGTATTTAAATACTTCTGCTCTGCTCTCTGAACTCAGCCTAGAGGTCAATTAATTAAGTCAGATTATATTCTTGTTTTTAATTTACCTATAATATAAATGTCTGTAAACACTAAACTTATTTATTAAACATTAGTACTCCCATCAATTACATGTAATACATAAATTAGGTATTTTTAACAGTGACAAATATTTTACCTAAATAAATGATTTTACTCAGATAAAATAGTGCAGACATTTGCATTCTGTCAATGTCAAGGACATCAGGAACCTAATCAGGAACCTATTCCGGAAGTTGACCAATCAGTCCATATTTTGTCAAAACGTTAGTGATATTTCCTTTGCAAGTATAATACTGCACATCTGATTCAATACAGAACAATTTGTATAAAGGCTTTGATCACCTGTACTAAGGCAACATATTTCCAGGAGAGCAGTTAATTTGTGTTGGAATGGCTTGCACGGTTGGTATGGATACGGTCACTTTGCACCATGAATATTTAACTCTATTGTATTAATACTATTATATTATTGACTATATGCAATTTTTAAGGGCATCTGGTATCATATAATTTAGAGTATAAGCTGCTCTTATATCAATGTTACAAATCCACACTCTGACAACGCTCTAGCCATGGCTTGTTAGTTGCTGTCAAATAATATGCATCCTGTTAACATAATTTTTTTTAGCGTGTCGGTTATTAGTGGAAAATGCAAATGCTTTAAAGGCATCATTAAGATGACAGTTGAATTGTTTGTATGCCATCATTTACATTTCACTAAATTGTCAGTAAGCTATAGCTGAAGCCCACTAATTAATTAATAGTAACCAATCCGCTGCTGAAGAGGAGGATTTTGTGAAAATAGAAAATTTAGCAAGTATTGTTTTAATGGTTTCAATTTGAAGAAAAGAGGTAACATTCCAGGTCTGTACATAGCTAGATCAAATAAATTTTAAAGTCAGTATCATAATTTGCTTTTGACAAGTTTAAATCAACCTACATTTTGTATGTGTGCAAAGGTAACTGCACAGGGAAGTATGAACCAATGCTTTTAAAAATGACGGAGTCTCTAATTTGTCAATTATAAACTTCCCGGTTGGTTATTGTCATGCATTTGGATGCACCTTTCAGAACCCAAACCATTAAATGCATTTGAAATAACTTGAATTAAGTAATTAAGTCTATAGCATTATGATGGTGTGGTAACTAACATTTGATGTGTTATACATTCTTGAGATGGCTAATCTTAGTTAAAAACATTTTGATTAATTTCATCAACATTTTTTTTCAAGTAACTGATGTAACATAACCTTATTCTTTCTTTGAACAGAATTTAAAAGAGGTACTGGCTGCACAAATTCCTAAGGAACAAGAAGCAATAAAGGCTTTCCGCAAAGAATATGGGTCTAAAGTCATCGGTGAAATTCAAGTTGATCAGGTAAGTTGTATGAACACAGTGGGGTTGTTTGGAATTACAGTATAAGCTTATTTTCATGTCCGTGTACAAAAACCAGGGAGAATGTGTAGAATGTAGATAGCAAGTATCCACCGAAGCGCAAATTGAATTTTGAATTTTTAGGGAATGATGAGTAAATTAATATTGGATTGGTAATTCATAAAGTGACGCTCATGGCGCTTCTCTACATCACAACCAAAATAACATAAAAGACATACTTAAAATGCATTATACACAGATGAGAAGCGACACATCAAGCAAATGCTTCTGAGTACAAATATGTTTAAAGACATGTACAGAGTTTGACAGTTTTGCTCCCAATTATTGTGTAAATATGCCTAACACTAACACCCAATTGTAATTTAGGAGGGAAGGGGAAGAAGAAAAATATTTACAATTGACAATTTTAACACTCTATTAGGGGCAGGGCAGTAAAAAAGAGGGCAAAACAGCATGCTCCTTGCCAGGAAATGTTGCCATCTCGCTGGAAATCTCCCATCCCCCTACCGCCCCCCCCCCCCCCCCAATTTTTTGATTTTGTTTACCTTTTTTTTAGATTTTTTTGTTAGAGTAATTATAGGCACTATACAGCCAATATTACATAAAGTGATGCACAATGGCATCAATTGGACCTCAATTTTCGAAAAAGCTTAAGCTTCTGAGGGGGGCAGCCCCCCTCACTTCTGAGGGGGGCAGCCCCCCTCAGACACCCCATCTGGAAATCCAGCTTCATCCCTTACAGGGAAACTTTGCATTTTGTCCAGCCCTGATCAGGGGAAGCTTTCTTTTATGTTTTCAATTTTAACTAACATATAATTATTGCTTTCTGACAGTTATATGGTGGAATGAGGGGAATCAAAGGTCTAGTCACAGAAACATCCGTATTGGATCCAGACGAGGGAATCCGCTTCCGTGGTTACAGTCTCCCAGAATGCCAGAAGCTTCTTCCACACGCCCCAGGCGGAGCAGAGCCCCTCCCTGAGGGTCTGTTCTGGCTGTTGGTAACAGGAGAAATACCCACTGATGCACAGGTAGGTTTGTAATGTGCAAATGTTTATAAATACAACCTCAGCAGATAGTAGTATAACATAAATACTTGACTCCAAAACCAGTGCAAGTATTTTGTTGCAAAATCTGAAAATACGTTATGATTCTCACAGTGGCTTTTGGCAGAATATCTCTTATTTCATGTGCTTTGAGGTTACAAGATTCAACTTTGACTTGCACGAATCTTTTTGAAATTCTAGTAAGGTAATTGAAGAAATTGCCGCCCAAAGGTTATAGTTCTGGTTTATGAAACCATCTGAATCAACGGGGTGAAGTTATTACAGTTTATGTAACACAATATTTTCATGTAATCACACTACCTCTGATTGATATGCAGTTGCAGCGCCACAGGGGGACATTTGTAATGTGAGCATAATCTACCCATGTAACAATTGATCGACTCGCCAAAATAGTAGTTACAGGTTTCTCAAAATAATAAAATAACCCATGATACAATTAATCCATTTTTCACCCCTTCATTTCACAAACAGGCCAAAGCCATATCAAAGGAATGGGCCGACAGGGGAGCCATCCCGTCACACGTCGTACAGATGTTGAATAATTTTCCCAATAATCTACATCCGATGTCACAATTCAGTGCTGCTATCTGCGCTATGCAGAGTGAAAGTAAATTTGCCAAGGCCTACGCAGACGGTGTAAACAAGGCAGAATACTGGGATGTAAGTAGGGCCACATAAGGCCAACACAATTTAATGCTTTGTCTCAGCGGCCCACACGCATTTCTGTTAAAATGGGATTTCGCACGAAGCCGTTTTAACAACAAAAAAAATTTTTTTGTTTAAAAAAAAAAATCCCGATTGTTTTTCTTCTTTTTCAATTTTTTTTATTTTCGATTTAAAAAAACAAAAAACTAGTAAATTTCAGTGATACTCGGCAGGCAACCTTGTGACTGAGAACACTAATTTCACTAACACATTCAACTAAGCCCATCTCAAGCGATTGTCACAAACTCCAAGAGCAATCATTGTAATGTCCAAAAAAGGAGCATCCTTTATGATGTTTCCAAATAGACGTAAAATTTGTATGTAAAGAAACTGACCAGTAATGGTCAGCTTGGCGAAATAGCGACGAAGGTCGTTCCTGCCGAGTTCCTTAGGGAGGATCAATCAAACAAACAAACAAACAAAAGGCCAAATAAAAAACAAACATGTTTCTCGTCCAGGTTTTTCAAAAAAAGGAGGATGAGGGGCTTTTTATTTTTTATTTTTCAAAATGGCCGCCGTTTGAGATTTCTGGCAATCTATAGTGTTTTCCCTATTAAATGAAATGACAATTGAAAAAGAGACAATTGTTAGACAAATAAGAACTTAACGTATTTACAGGGATGTACTTTCGCGACATCCTTTTTACTGAATTTAAATTCTGCATTTTAAACATTTATTGTACTATTGTTAAGAACAATCATCATTTTAATTTTAACTTGAACAGTTTAGAGTCAAATACCAGTCATCTAAGGTAAGGTCCTGTTTTGAACTTAGAAAAAAGAAAAAGTTTTAGAAAAAAGGGGTTTTTTTTGGGTTTTTTGTGAATAAAAGATAAAAGATAAAAGGAGGCGGCCCCAAAAAAGGAAGCAGGCGGGGACGAGAAACATATATGTGTTTTTTTTATTTGGCCTAACTTTGTGAAGTTATTATAGATAAAGAGAACACAAGCATACAATGTGCATTGATCATATCTGATTACTTTTATTAAAAAGACAAAAGCGTGCTTGAGCGAATTTGACCACACACACGCAATTTTGGATAAACGCACACGTCATGCATATGATGAGCTGCATGATGCGGTTGTTGTGTTCATGTGCGCCCACAACCCTCTGTATTAATTTGCTGCTGTAAGGAGGCTCGCCAATGTGGAGCTGATCAAACTATAGTGCTGTATAGCTACCAAACAATACACCAGAAAGTCTTATAATTGATTGACTAAGTAATACTAATTCATTCCTTATACATTCCCTTATTCAGCACACATATGAAGACACAATGGACCTGATAGCCAAATTGCCTACAGTAGCCGCCATTATCTATCGTAATCTGTACCGTGGTGGCTCCAGTGTGTGTCCTATCAACGCAGATATGGATTGGTCGGCTAACTTCACATCTATGCTGGGTTATGAAGACGATATGTTCACTGAATTAATGAGACTGTATCTTACAATTCATAGGTGAGAATTAGACTTGGTCCCCGCGTCCCTCTATTTGGCCGCCATCTTTAAAAATGGGGAGCCAAATCGAGGGACTGGAAAAATGATACAGCTAAAAGTGATTGGAATTGTTGTGGAATTCCACGACACTTCCAGTCAATTTATTTCAACAACAAATAAGAGATAAGGGATCGCAAGTCAAATTAAGTCATTGCTCTCAGTGCTCTTTAGTGACTAGAGTCAAGTCAAGTCATCCAAAATGGTGATCTACGTCCAAGTTTCAATTCAATTCATTGACTCGACCGCCATAACACTGTCTCTATGCATGCTGAAATGTGACTAATCACATCAAAAGGGGCTTATGTCAGCAGCTTACATTGAAAGATATTCATGAAGTTAAGTATGAAATATCAAAGAAAATAAAGGATTTTCTACCTCCTATTTCAGATAATATTTGAAAGCATTGAAAAATTCAGAACAAGAAAGATGTAATTTTGAAGCTTACAATTAAAGATACACCTTTTGGCATGAAAATAAAAACCTAAATTTTCATTTCGATATGAATGGTCACAAATGTTGTGCTTATTTTTATTATAAGTATTTTTTTTCTTATTCCTCTTCTTTAGTGATCACGAAGGTGGCAATGTGAGCGCACATACTGTACATCTGATTGGCAGCGCCTTGTCAGATCCATACCTTAGTTTTGCTGGTGGAATGAATGGTCTGGCTGGACCACTCCATGGATTGGCTAATCAGGTAAGCGTACAATGAGGGTTGAGTGCCAAAAAGGCCTATCTTCAAGCTGCAATGTCTTATATATATACACCTAGCACAAAAAGCCCCTGACTACTGACCAGGTGCTTTGATGTTGGCTAATTCAAAATAGATAATCGGTACCAACATTTGAGATTTACATTAAATGAGCAAATTTCTTCTCCGCAGTTTGATACCTCATTCAAAACAAATTGAATGGATACGATTTCAATGACCGCGCATAACAACAGCAAAGTTGCACTAGAAATGGTTTTGTATAGGATATCATTGATTTGTGTGTGTAAAGACTCACAGCTACTTACTCAGCAAAAGACGTTTAATCTTCACAGCTAACACACCCTTTGTACCGCAATCACCCCAGACCCATTCATCCAGATACCTAGGTGGCTGGTTCAGATAGCACAAACAGTAATGACAATTATGACAGTAATCACACACAAATCAATGATATCCCATAGAAAACCATTTCTAGTGCAACTTTGCTGTTGTTATGCACGGTCATTGAAATCGCCATAACTTAAAAAGTATCCTTTCAATTTGTTTGAATGAGGTATTAAACTGCGGAGAAGAAATTTGCTCATATAATGTATATCTCAGATTTTTGGTACTGATTACCTATTTTGAATTAACCAACATCAAAGTACCTGGTCAGGTGTGCTAGGTGTAGGATAGCGTATACATGGTGAGCAATTAATATGAATGACATAATTTAGAGCAGCTATTGCAGTTGCAGTCATTTACTTTGGCACTATTTGATTAACCTTATTAGTTTTGTGTCCATCCACAAACCAGAAAGATGCGCCAGCAAGCTCTGAGCACCAGGGAGGGGACACAAGAAATAAACAACCCATGATTACCCCCAGCCATCAAATTAACATAAAGTTCACTGTCAGGTCATCATTATTGCAACGGATCTAGGGAAAATACCCACCAAGCTTGATAGCCTGAAGACAAATGGCTAATATCTTAATGCAAGAGAATCTTAATACTTTCCATGTGGCTATTAGTTTTGCGTAATAAAAAAACCAGATTTTTCCGAAACATTTCCCAATTTTGTTTTATGTTATTAAAAAAAAGAAATTTTCAGAAACATTTCCCAATTTTCAAAGTCTATCTCAAGGATTACTGAACCAATACTAGGCATCGTTGTTCTTATTTTAATGCATTTCTCATGGTGATTCCAAATAATTGTGACATTTTTTAACCCTACTTCTTGGGCATTCTCTATCCAGGGTTCCCGCAACCATTGGTATGAGTCATGGAATTTTGTTTTCATTTTCCAGGCTTGGAAAAGTCAAGTAGTTTTGTAAAAGCCATGTAATTTTTGTTTGAAGTACATGAACATTAACATATTTGTGTGGTATTATACCCAAGAAAATGCACTAAATTAATGTTCATAATTTGGTTAATGGAAAATCCTTGAATTTGAAATGTTACTGTCCTTGAGATGCAGGAACCCTGTCTATCTCAGTCATCTGAATGCTCTTGCACTCAAAAATGCTGTTCTTACACCTCTATCCGTTTCATATAAGGAATCCCCAGTATTGAGTGTTGCCTAAAGATAATGAGGCCCAAGTAAGTAGCCAGCCCTCTCTCGACGTAATTTATTTTAAAAATTTATTTTTCTGAAATTTTTCTATGTATGATTTTATTAACCCTAACCATCCCCAGTGCCACAAATGTCCACTGTAAAGTCTGTCTGTGTGCACTGGCGTGGCACTTTTTCGATGAAATAATGGCCCCAGGCTACATAGTTGGGCCAATATACTCGCCCAAGTATGGTTGGCCCCCGTAGCACACTGGTAGAGCGTTCGTCTAGCAACCGAGAGGTTGTGGGTTCAAGCCCCGGTGGCGGCGCCACTCTTTTTGTCTGCTTTTTTGTTGTTGAAAAAAACTCCCTTGGAAAATGTGGGTAGGAGGTTGGGTAAATATCAACAACCTGCATTATTCATTGATTGAGTTTTCCCCTTTCCCCTGCCTATACAGGAAGTGTTACTATGGGTGACCAGATTACAAGAGAAGTTGGGTGGTGAGGTATCTAATGAACAGCTTAAGGAATTCATCTGGAATACACTGCAATCAGGACAGGTAAGCACCACAATGTTTGGAAATAGCAGGGTCAGAAATTCGAGGAGAATCCGTGAATCCATTCTCGCAAAGATTTCCGTCGGTAAACCGTAAAGTTGCGAGAATCCATGTTGGTTCTCGTAGATATTCTGTCTAACACACTATTTGAATGGAGGGGAATCCATAGATTCATCCCAAATCATTTTGCTAGAATTTAAATGGACTCTCGCACCCTTTGACGAACTTGTGACCCTGAATAGTACTGTAAAAGTCAATATTTTCGCGAGAAGATATTTTCACGAAAATGGTCATAACATTAACAGGCATTTCACGATTTTTTTATTTTCGCGATTTTCAACATTTTTATAATGACCTATGATGGTAAATGCTTTTTTCGCGAGTTTATATTTTCACGGTTGAGGATTGATTCGCGAAAATAAAAACCTCGCGAAAATTTCTACTTTTACAGTAGTCAAGTCATCAAAAACGGTGACTTGAGTGCAAGTCAAGTCATTGGCTTGAGTCGTCACAGCTCTCTGGAGCAGCAAAAATCATTTCTGTTTTCATGTGACTCAAATAGTGCGCATGTTTTGGTATTCGACGAGTGCTTGGAGCACAGATGTCTTAAGTGCATTTTGTTCATTTTGAGATAAACGTGTTTGAAAACTAGAAACTCTGTGTCAGGCAATGGGGAATTTGAAGTTGCCATTCAATTTTCACCACCAAAAGATACATTTGCACTTAGCTTATGTGTGCACTAATTTGAGAATATAAAGTGTTTTCATATTATGCAAAATCTCAAATTCATAAAAAATGCACTTAAGACATATGCGCTCCAAGCACTCGACTTTTCAATTATGGTCAGTGTTTGAACCTTTTTTTGTCAGATTGTCGTGAATTACTGAAAATGATAATCAAAAACACTGTGCTGACAATCACCTTTGGAAAACTGATTGCTACTAAAAGTGACATCTTATAGCATTTTCAAATACAGTGCTCAACAAAAATTTCTTACCGGTGTGGAGTATGAGCAGGTTTACTGGAGTGCTGGTATATTGCATGTGCATTTTAGATTGCATTATGATCAAATTGTTTACCCAGATTATAGTTAGTCAGGGTAGAATTTCGGCGCGAATCCACGAATCGATTCGTGTGAATATTCACGTAAAATCACTACCGCGTGAATCCAGGTGGATTCGTGCAAAAAAACTTCTTTTTTTTAAAACTTTTTTAAAACTTTTTCTTTCTTTTTTTCTTCTTCCAAAATCCAAAACAGGACCTTAGATGACTGGTATTTGACCCTTAGTCAACAAACATGCCGAATTTGAAAGTTGTGCAAGCTTTTAGCCTCATTCTTGATATTATTTTCATTAATTTCGCAATAATCCATGGATTCTCAAAATTAGCGAGAATCCATGGATTCTCGGAAAATCCTTCCGCGAGAATCTTAACGGATTCGCGCGGTTGGTTACAAAATTCTACCCCTGTTAGTAATGCTCACGTAACATATCTTATTTAAATACTCTATTGTACAGGTCGTTCCCGGTTACGGCCACGCAGTACTGCGTAAGACAGATCCACGCTACACATGCCAGAGAGAGTTTGCTCTCAAACATCTGCCCAAAGACCCAATGTTCAAGCTGGTTGCTCAACTGTACGACGTAGTACCCGATGTATTACTGGAGCATGGCAAAGCCAAGAACCCATGGCCCAATGTGGACGCACACAGCGGTGTACTTCTACAGGTAAGAAGCCAGGGGATGTAGTGTCAAAGTGGTACATTTTCACGCTTTGCAGATTTTGTATTGTTTTTGGCTTTTTTAAATTAGCGATTTGTAGCGTCATCACCTAGACCTATACGCTAAAGAAATTCTGTGCTATTATTTTCATGGTAGCTGTGTCGAGCGCTAAAAGCGTGAAAATAAATGAAGCGTGAAATAGATCTGACAAGCTTCATTGGATACATTTGATGACAAAGCATTTCAGTGTTATCTATAGTTTATTTGCAGTAACTTACTAATATCAGGATACTCAGCCTGAGCGCACTGTTTCCTCTGTTGTTTTGTGTTCGTGTTCATGCTCTGATGTTGATCAAAATTTAGGGGTTGGGGACTATTTAGTGGGGGGGGGGGGGGGGGGTTGGCGACATATTTAATACACATGTTCTATGAGAGACTTGGCAAATTTAAATGGGGTTCATGAAATTTAAGGGGAGGGGTTCATGAGTCACGACCCCCCCTGCTACCTCTCAGGTTTTTCCAATTTTGTTAAAAGATTAAAAAAACACATTTAATATTCAAAAGTTAAAACAAATGTGGACATTTTTTTCTTCAAATTTGAGGCAAGGTAAAGTTCAACCACTTTTTAGGGTAGCTTCTTGAGTTACAAGTGTAATCTTATCCTGTCAATTTTAAAGAAATATCAGGCATGTCTATGTGGTATTGATCAATTATTATACATCCCTCTCAGTAAAGATACCAACCAAACCTTAAACTAACATCCCTTTTTTGTCTTTTCTCCATTTCCCCTACAGCACTACGGCATGACAGAGATGAGTTACTACACCGTGCTCTTTGGCGTATCAAGAGCACTAGGCACCCTTGCATCCCTCATATGGGATAGAGCACTCGGTCTTCCACTAGAACGACCCAAATCTATGAGCACACAGGGCCTCAAGAAACTTGTGGGAGCCAAATAAGGCTACTGTGTGTTTATACAATATACAATGTTGCCAAACAGCACATATTTGTAGCCCAAATTTTGCCTTTTGTGTATCTACCGTTCCATCAATATCATCAGGCAAGGTAACATTTGGGCTCCTTTTGGGGGCAAGGAATTGGGCTAGTTGGTTAGGTCTGCTGGCAACATAGTTATGTAAGATTTGATGGATTACAAGATATCGTTGTATTTTTATCTATCTACAAATTGATATTTTGTATTATTCAAACCATGGGCTAAGATAACTATTTGTTATATAATAGACTCATTCTAGTGTACACATATATGTAGTTACTGGCTAATGAGGTCAAAGGTCATATGATAACAGCAAATTCTGGCTGGCACAGTGTTTAAAGCTTTTTGTATTCACAAAAATATTCAAACAGATTATAGCTTGTCTTAGCCCATGGTATTTTTAAACATTTGTTTTTGTTTTTGAAATGAAAAATGTGCATAAGTATTTATACAATATTTGAATTTATCTCCCCGACCCATTTTTTGTCACCAATGATTTTTTTCCTTTTCGTTTTACCTTTTGTGTTGTATAAAGATAATAAGATGAAATATAATTGCTGTAAGAATTATCAGTTTTCTATGAGTATGATATGAAGAAAACAAAAATTGCTAACCTGCACCCAAATAATGTCACCCTCTATCTGGAATGATGCTGTAATAGTTAGATTTTTATGTGGTTATTAAAGAATGGAAACCTTGAATAGACATCATGCCATTTGTTCTCTGCGATGCTGTAACCCCTTTGATGGCTTTAAAGGACCGAGCATACTCTACAACGTTCCAAATTGTTCATGCTAACGTGGACGGAGCCACCTTTTCACACTGGTCCGACAATCGATCTTTGGACGATCGATCGTCGCTAAATGGAGACTAATTCAGCCGTTTCAAAACATGCAAGAACTTCGATCGATCAACAGCCATTGGATTCACACAGAGAAGTGGCCCCTTATATGACGATGACGACTGTTATTTAGTCTACCAAAGGACGATCGATCGTCTAATGATCGAACGTCGAACCAGTGTGAAAAGATTTATTATGACTCACCCGCGAAGCCACTAAGCGTTCGCCCGTTGTGGAGTATGTTCGCCCTTTATGAACCTGGCCTATAATAGTGCAATGGGCGTAAAAGTGGATCATATTAAGTGCTATTTACCATTGCAAAGCCTCAGCTATAGGGCACAATTATGACCCATTGGTGATGATGAGTCACATGATGGTTGAAAACAGCACTAATGCAATGCACCGGAACCTGCCGCAGTGATGGCAATTGATAATTACTGTCTAGCATGAACGAGACTTATACCACATTCCCATATTATCAGGCATGAGAATCTTCAGAAAAAAGGCAGGAATTCCTGCTTTTTTGTAGTCAAAATGTACGCAGTTTTATTTAATTTCAGTCTGTTTTTGGCCTTTTTGCCCAATTTCACGCACTCTTTCAGGAATTTTCACCACTTTCCTGCTATTTTCAAAAACTCCATTCTCTTGCCTGTAATATAGACCAGATGAAAATCTATAGAGATACGTGTCAATTTTATATTGGATCATTACATTTAATATGAACCTGTATTCCAATATTGTGAATTATTGATAATTATTATGCTCAATATTCATTTACATAAAACTTATTAATCATATTTTCAATATTATTGTTCTGTTCAATTTGTCATTATTTGAATAAATAAAGGAAATTAAACATTAACGCTCTATGCAAGTGAAATACCACGGCAGGTTCAAGCTATTACATGTGCGTGCAATGGTGTTTGATTTAGTGAATTAGTCTCAAAATATTATCCCTTATTGTTGAACTGAGAATGTTGTAGCTACTTATTCAAACTATTTAAGTAATCTCTCGTTGTCTCTTACCCTGAACTCAACTAGGTCAAATTGACATTTATTATATATATATAGTATACCAGTATTGTTCATGGTAAAGAGACTATGAGAGCTCTGCAATAGAACCTCTAGTCATTAGTAACCTAATGTATTCTTGTTTTGGTGTGGGGAATTTCATTTTATTAATGACTCAGGTATATTAGTCGCTCAAGAAATATGAGTACAAATCAAAAATCAAATCAGATTTGTTCTCGAAACACTAAAGCAGAGTTGCTATACAATGTGTCAAATTGAAACCAGTATGTGTTTCAATATGTATACAAAGCAGTGGTGCTTCAATGTAATGATGGCTAAGTACAGGGGGTGAGATTTACACTTCAAATGTAATTATTTGCCTGCCCCATTTACATTCTGGTCATAGACTTTTTGCACAAATTGATAATTTATTTTCTCTCTTTTGATTTTATCAGCAGATTTGTTTCTTTTGAAATTGGACATTTTATATGATTGCAAGTTGATCAGCAAGAAGAAATCTCTGGGAAAAAGTAAAATCTAATGGTGTAATATGAGGGGATAATACTCGAATGGAAAATTACAAGATATCAATCAGTCTGTGTATAGCAAGCTTTATATTCACTGCAAATAGATGGGTCTGTGATTCAAAAGCTCTACATCAATAAAGCAATACAAATTCTTCTAAAAAAGAACTGTTGGTACCGTGTGATTGAATTTGCATTTTTGTGCATAGTCAAGGTCATAGGTCAGCCCATTTTGTCCTCGGTAAATACTATTCTATAGTTTAATTAGTTGTTCCAAATTGGTGTGAAATATGTGATTTTTATCTCCGCGCATAAAAGTAATCCAAGCATACACCCGCGATTATGGCCACACGCACATGGTTGCGGCCGCTTACACGCATATGTAACCCACTGTGCTGCGCGCCCGTCCCTTCTGTATTCATTCGCTGCTGTAAGGAGGCTTTGCCAATTTGGAACTATAGCTAGATTGTTTGCTCGTACATTATAATTATAATGCATGTTCTTTTATGATATCACTAAAACTTTTGTTTCCCACTGATATCATAAAAGAACATGCATACCGTACATCAAGAACAAGATGGCCTGTGGCTGAATTTTTTTGTTTGAATTTGACGAAAAAGATGGCTGCTGGGCATGATAGCCCTTTCCCACCAATCATATAGCTTGTTTTTGAGAAATGTTTAAATCATTAATAAGTCAAACTTACTGTTCCTTAACAATTTTAAATAAGCTTTAGCATTTACTGCAGTATCCATGTACTGCTTTGTTGTATATGCAGTCAGCCTCAAGTTTGGCCCTCGTGCACGTAACCTTAAACGTTCGATCAATCACTGTAATTGATATGGTGCCAAAACCAAGGAATTTGTACTAAGGCGCTAAGGCACAATTAATGTATATCAAGCTGAACCTGAGACCGTTATCAACCCTTTAATCAAGACTGTTCAGTGATGTTACAGTGTATTTCAGGGGAATGTAGCTAAAATCCTGCACTGAACTTGGTAATGCTGCATTGATTACAAAAATTCACCCATTTGCGCTACATTTATTTTCACTATAAAATCAGCAAGCGCAAAAATAAATGCTTTAATATATTCATTTTGTATGTAGGTCTATGTAAGGAAGCTCAAAATCACAACAAAAAAACAAGTAAAATTGTTCCAAATGTGCAAAGGGCAAATAATTACACATGCGAAAATTTCCACTCATACAGTAGTCTAAAACAGACTGATTAAACCAGTTTGTCTTCGGAGTTGATGTGATGGTTACAGTGTTTTCCTGAACATTTAATTAAATAAAAAAGAGTTGATTGAAATAATGTATCCAATAACCCACTCATGGTTGTGTTTTAAATGTTGTTCTACTTTGGTGTGATAATTGAAATAAGTCTTGGGGGTGATCAACATTGTGTAATAAGTTTAAATCCAAAATACAGTAGATTCCCATTTGCAAAAGTGATATCTTTGGCAAAAGTTGAGAATATATTACTTTTGATTATATTTGCCATTTTTTACATGAGAATTTTTGACAACAAGGTGATATGTAAGCTTGCATTATAAAATAAAATGACAAGTATTTTGATTAAATCGAAAGTTTGAATGATATTTACAGTCATCACATTAACCTTGTGGATGTGTATTGGATCCTATCAAAAGCCTTTGGTAAATATACACACCTGAGATGGAGTGGTAAAACTGTTCTACGAGCCTGACTGACCATTTTTTTCTTCTAATTATCTACTTTCTTTTTTTAAATAACAAAAAAACCAAGAATTTTTGTGGGAATTCTTGAAACAAATTTACATAAGTTTTTGGGGTGGCAAGATTTCCAAAAAAATTGTAAAAGGGTGCCCCAAATTGGTTTGCAGTCAGCTCAGAAAATTTTGGGGTGGGGGGGGGGGGCATGTTTTACACAAAACAGGCTTGAAAAATGGTCCTTGTAAAGTTGTCATTGTCACAATGCCTATACCCATTACATCCGGATAATGGGGCAGGGCACAAAGTGCTTTGTTTTTAAAAAAGCATTCATCCCGCTGCCTCCCCCTGGTAGCTACGCCACTGGTGAATAACTATCGAAATGTCTTGATACCGCAAAGTAAAATGTTAAGATTTTCCATCGCATCTGTTGAACCACTGAGTGATACCCTCATGTAATTGGAACTAAATTGTTTGTAATTTTGATTTTGGCCAACAACTTGCAATTTTTGAAGCTACACCCTTTTCTTCTTTGCTTTTAAAATGCACCCTTTTTGTGTGTATATAGTATATATACATGGTACGATGTAAATAACTGTATGTGGTTGATGTGTAGCTTGTTTAATAAACCTCGGACGACTGTGGTCACGAACGGCCATACATTTTCAATCCAGTTGGTTTCAATGTAAAAATGATTTTTGATTATATGATTCTAGAAAATTCATCACATGTTGGAACTAAATTATTTCATCCAAAAACCGCTGGAGTGGAGTTGGAAAGTCAACTCCAGTGCAGGTATTATTTTTGAAATTTGATCTGTCATTAACCATTCGTTGCATTCGGTTGATAATGTAACCTTGATTCATACACTCTTTGTGTGCATTTGGCAATGATTGATCCTTGTCATGCATGGCGGTAAATCAGTTTTGATGAGGTATAGATTCTTCCTAGTCAGAGGCAGGGATAGCACTGGATCACAAATGTGAGAGGTCCCATGAAATTTGAGGACCCTGTAGGACTTTAAAAAACAAATTTAAGGGGTCCCCAAAAAACTGAGGGGTCCTGAAGTTTGGGTATTTGAAAAGTTTTACCTTTTTTACGGACAGTTTTAATGAATTTATATTGTGAGCAAAGGATGGATATGTAATTTACAGAATTTCTATGGGTTTCCATTCCCATACATGTCAAATTTAAGGGGTCCCTTCAATTTTGATAGGGACCCGCAAGTCTTGCCAATTTGATACCTGACGAGTCACTACAAGAAAGTGAGAAGTCCAGGACGCGCAGGCGCGTCAGAATGCGACCCCTGGTCAGAGGTTAAAATTCCCAGTCAGGATTACCAACATTGACCAAATGCAAGACAGGGAGCAGGCATTATTATAGACACACAAAAAAATCTTTACATGGAGAGAAAAATGGGCAACTATATGTCATTCGTGTATACATCTAATGTAATGCACTTTCAAATTACACATTTCAAAAAAAGCAAAATGGTTCACTAAATCGGCAAATCCCGGAATATTAATCACTAGGAAATACCCGTTACAGAATATTAACAAAGGTACCCTGCAATGGCAAAGAAAACGAGAAAGACTTTGAAATTGATGTTAATCATACAAAACATATCATTCTGATTTATTTGGTACAAACTTACACATATACAAACTTTGACAAACATCTCTCTTGATATACATATTAATATCTATATTTGATAATACTTTGCAATTTAAGTCCATTTATTTATAGACATAATAATAATATAAATAGGGGGGTCAAAGGAAAATTTCAAAATGCTTTTTGGGGCCTCATTCTGTTTTCTTTGGTTAAAACTTGTGCAGAAATGAAAAATACTGTTTAAATCGTCAAAATCGGAGCAATATTTCTTGCGTTGTGACCAAAAATGTGTATCGGAAAATGACCCAATTTCTTGCGAAAAAGGGCCAATTTTGGCAGTTTTGCAGATTTTGATTTTTAAAAATGTCATAAAATCAAGTCTTGGTACCCTACAAGTCTGAAAATAACTTATTTTAGGAGTATAACTTGGATATTCTACATTTCTGCTTACATGAAAGGTTGAAATTACAGTGTTTTTGTGTGAGAGCATGTCAAAAAAGCCCCAAAATGTCCGAAAATGCCTTTGTCAACCAACATTCCTCCAATAAATTTGAATAAGTCCAGCTCATTAAATATGCGAAGGCTATATTTCATACAAAATCAGGGAATTGAAACATATCCCTGACCCATATAAGGTTTTTTGGGGTGTAGAATTCATTTTTAAGGTCAAAATAGTGCTTATTCTTCGGTAAATGCACCTTTCAGATTTTCGCATATTTAATTAGCCTAATTTGCATAATGAAATAGTAAAAGCCTTATAATGGCGATAGTTAACAGATTTGAGCTGTGTAAATTACCCTTTTAATGTTTTTTTTGACGTAGAATTCATTTTTTCAATCAAAATTCAGATGGGTCTGTGGCAAATACCAGTTTATAGTAAAATTGAATAATTTTGCATTATATTTGCATATTTCTGGCATGTAGCCTTTACAATTAGGTGATTTTTTTTGTTTCCAATACAATGGTAATATATCAAGCTTCGAAATTATACAAATCTGCCAAACTTGGTATCTTCAAAACATTGATATTAAGTGAGTTAAAACTTTAATTTTAGCATAACCTTGTTATAAAGGAGTGTGACCCCCTGGAGATAAATCTCAAAATATAGATCTGCTTTGTACAAACACTTTTCATATTGACAACAAAGTCCCAAATAGTAGTGCTATGGGCCTTAAATCAATTTGAAGAAGGCTGTTTATAGACATTACATTGACAATATTGGTATAGTAATTGTGTACAGTAACTTGCAAGAATGTAAAGAGCAATGTTGTGACCCCCCTAATATAAAGCGCCTGTATCCGCCGCAAGTGGCTCTCATGGCACGGGAGCCTATTTATTATTACGCTGTTAGGAAATTGTGGCAGCTGGCCAGGAGCACATTCATATTCCTGGGTAGTGCCACCCATGTTGGCAAGGGCATCAATGTCAACTTTGGCAGGAATTGGGAAAACAAACATCATCTCATCGTTCCGGCTGAGATATAATCTATGTAAAAGTGGTAATTTTTGTGCGATTAAATGTTTGCGCTTTCCTGATTTTCAGCCAGTTCGCTTGATTTATAGGACAATGATATTATGTGGATTTATATTTCGCACAAATCCACCCAAAATGGCGCTCGAGGTGCGTTACAAAAATATCTTACATTACAACAAAATTTTACTCACACAAATTAATCTTCAAATAATTTAACTTATACAACTTAATAATACAATAATGATATCATAATAAATTTGCGATTTGAAAGATCATTACATAATTATGCACAAAATATATTTGTGTGTTTTTATTTCTGTAGTTACTGCTTGGTGCGCAAAAATTAATGTAGCGCGAACATTTTCACATTTTCAGTACTTATATTAGTCGAGAAACGACTAATATACTGTATTCGTCCTGTTTCTTTCTTCTTCTTCTTTCTTCTTCTTCTTTCTTCTTCTTCCGCCATGGGACCTATAGCTCCGTAACCATTGAGCCGATTTTGACCATATTTGGTCATAAGTATCCTTAGACAATGATGGCTACAACTTGTTTACAGGGTTGGTCAGCGTGGACAAAAAATTGAGTCCTGATGGGACAAGACGTGAGTAAAATACTCGAGCAAAGTTATAAAATTAGGTTCTACCTATGAGTAAGGCCTAAAGAATAAAGGGTTGATTGGTCTAACCTGACCGACCCTCAATACATCGCTGACCCTGATTTTTTTTTTTTTTTTTTGAGGGAGAAAAAAAAATCATTTAAAAAAAAAAAATTAAAAAATTAAACAAAATAATATATAAAAATTGAACAAAGTATTAAAGTTTCTGACTGTTTGCTTTCATTTTCGGCTATTTAAATTCAAGTCCCCATCGAAATGAAAAGCAGGTGATTTAATTTTTTTTTTAAATCTCGACCGACCTACCCTATTTGTTTTGTCAGGATAGGCCAATCAAACCATTTTGTTAGGCCAAAGCTATCACAAATAGAGTGCAAGACTTTTATTGTTTCGAGTTAAACAGATTTATTCCATACATGTTGAGTATGGGCTATCCCACCTTTTTTGTAGGATTAAAATCACTACCTTGGCACAGACAGCCTAGCTGGTCTAGTGGTATGACATTCGCTTTGGAACTGAAGGTCCTGTGTTAAAATCTTAGTATCATCAGATTTTATGCAAAACTTTTACTTTCAATTCATATCCCTCCGATGGGGTACAAAGTTTCAAAGTCTGAAAAAAACCATGCATAGGATCATTTGTGATAGCTTACTCATAGGTAACCAAAAATTTAACTTATATAAGCATGCTGGTATAATGAAATTAGAGTAAGAAACAGATGGAAGAAAACAATGAGTTAGAACCCTTCATTTTCCCGAGTGTGATGGTCTTGTAAGTCTAGAGAAATCAGAGTTAAGGTGCGTTCATACTGGCATCGTTTCGCATCGGCTGACGTCGATGGATAAAAGTTGATGTCCGTCAACGTCGGTCGATAAGCAACGTCGGGAGTATGAACGCGCCTTAAAAAGTAATTGAGATCAGGAGGGGAGACAAGTCAGGAGACAAGTCACTAAACTGGGAGGAGGGAAACTATCTACTTTGTCATATGTGACCGCATCGCGTCAAAAAGGACATGTTGTTGGCAAACACAGTTTTGACATGGTATCATTTACAAGCTTAAAATGTGTTCTTTCAAGTCATGACAATAACTCAGAATTGACTCATACCACCAACATGTCCATTTTGATGTGACAGGTCACATATGATCCACCCAAAAAAAACCAAACATACATGTAGCAAACAAAACCATCACACTCAGGAAATAAAGTTTCCTACAAAAGTGGATTAAAACCATTCATCAGAGGAAGTCCTCCAAGCTGCAATCAATTAATGTGAGTAAAACCAGGTTTTGACAAACATAAATAACATATAACCGTGCATGAATTGGCCCACCAAGAGTCTGGTACCCTTGGGATAAGACATTCATAAGTTAGACTAGTGCCAAGACCCCATTACGGAATAAAGCTGTATAATCCTTTAATCTGTCAATAAAGGATTTTAGGTTAATTCTGTGCAGTCTTACGCCAAGGATAAACCAAGAGTCTGGATAGGATGTGAAACTGTTGCCATCATTTGAATAGTCATAAGTCAAAAAAAATGTTTTGTTTGATTGTCCATAGATCACTTTTAAAAGTTGGGTACTTTTTTTCTAACATCCCCTTTTTCAGGTACCAAAAGTAAAATGAGATGTAGTTGTTGTGGTAACCAAAACGGGGAACAAAATCTTTAATATTTTGATGAGTATTTCTATTTTCTCAACACTTAAATGAAAAATGAAAATTTTGATTTTCGACTAATATTTTTAATAAAATGAAATTTTCAACAACAAAAATAAAAATGTTCAACAACAAGAACAAAATTTAAAATTTTTTAAAAAAGGTTTGGGGTCGGAATGATTAAGAGGGTCGGGCGGACGAGGACAATCAAACTTTTTTTTTTGCCTAAGCCCAATCGGGGTTCTTAAAGTACTGTGCGGTTAAACAGAAACATAGGGTCTGTAAAACCCAATAATCCTTTAAACTTTGTTGGTATTAACTTCAATTTTCCAATTGCAATATTTTGGAATCCTAGCACATAAAATAGTGTTCTGAGTTCCAAAATCCTGAATCTGTTCCAAATTGGCGAGAAATATGCAGTTTTTATCTCGCTCCGTGCAAAAGTAATCCTATCGTATGCGCGCTAATTTGGCATATGAATACGACTGACAATGTGTCAGTTTAGCTACGCAAGTGTTTAGTGCACCCACACTCTTCTAAATCAATTCACTACTGTAAGCATGAGGTTCGCCAATTTGGGACTGACTGAACCCTTAAGAAAATCACAATCAATTCTGCAACCTTGCGCAAGGTTAAATTTGGAAAAAAACAACCTTGCGAAAGGTTAAATTTGGAAAAATACAACCTTGCGCAACCAGTTTGGTTCTTCTGAGAAGGTCGCGCAACCTTGCAGCAATCATCCACAACCTTGCGCAACTTGTGCAACCTTGCGACAACCTTGCGACAACCTTGCGCAACCTTACACAACCTGGTACCACTTTGCGCTACCTGGTACCACCTTGCGCAACCTGGTACCACCTTGCTGCAACCACATTTTGGTGATTGCATTTTCGTAAGGGAACTGTAGGGTATCAATTTACTCCCTCTTCTATTCTACCTACTCAAAGTATTCATAACTCTAGTATTCATTGTTATATATAATCATGGTGTTTCCAACAGACTGTTATGACATTTAGGTTTGATCTTTGGCCCATAAAATAACTCAGTAGTCACAGGGTCAGAAGTTCATCAAAGTTGCGGGAATCCATTTAGATTCTTGCAGAGGATTTTGCGAGAATCTATAGATTCTCCTCCTTTCAAATAGTGTGTTAGACATATTATCTACGATAATTAACATGGATTCTCGCAACTTTACCGGCGAGAATGGGTTCCCAGATTCTCCTAGAATTTCTGACCCTGAGTCATGGCTAAGGCAATCTTGCATATCTAATTATCTGAAAGCTATATTGCACATTTACAAGGCCTCCTAGTGCACCATATGAAATCACACTTACACATTTTCTCGCACACTATTGGTGTCATTTTTTTCAAAACGTTCTTCATATTTTTAAAAAGGTAGATATTTACCTCCTTGGCAATTATTTACACAATTTGGTCTAACATTTCATGTGTATTGCACAGGTCATAAATCGTCATCTGATAACAGTCCACCATATGAAAGCACACTAAAAATATTCTCCCACATTAGTCCATTGGTGTCATTTTTTCCAAAATAATTTTAATATTTGTGACCCGTCACATCAAAATGGACATGTTGGAGGCCCGAGTCAAATCTGAGTTATTGGTATGACTTGAAAGAGCACATTTTAGGCTTTAAAATGACACCATGTTGAAGATGATCAAACTTTGTTGTAAGCACAAGATATGATTTGAAGAAGCATATTTTTTCAATTATTTTCACCAAATATATTGGCCTCTATCTCAAAACTGTGTTTACCAACAACATATCCTTTTTGATGCGACTGGTCACATTTTTATAAATAGGTCAATTTGTTGCCTCATTGGCGCTAATTACACATGGTCAATTGTTTCATAGGTAATTTTCTTCAAAATGTTCTTAAAATTTTCAGCGGGAATTCTCCAAACCCTAGGCACCATATCGACGCTGTTCAGTCAAAAACCTTGTATTTTCATCTGGCCCTTCGGCATGTATAAAGTATACTTCCTACATGTGTGTATAACATTTGGGCAGTCATCCAAAAACATCCAAAAACGTCCAAACATGTTCAAAATAAGAAGGGCCAAACACATCTATCTAAACCTTGCATGTGCTCTTGCCCCTGAACATGTATAGCAACGCTTACCATGCATAACTGTTAGGCAGTTTTACTTTATACATGCTGAAGGGCTGGAAAAACATACAAGGTTTTGACAGAACAGCGACGATATCTTCATCATTATGTTCCCACTCCCTTAACACTTTTGGACCGGTGATTTGACATTTCGCCGGTAATAAATTATCTAAGGATGTGTCTATTTCCCACTACTATACTCTGTTTGGCCATCTCGAGACAGTGACGTAACCGCGTATTCTACAAATTGCATCACATACCTCGCGCGCATACTCGCGGCGCTGGCGTACAAACACGAGCGTTGAAAGGCGGAAGATACACACGCGTGAGTAAAAGCTGCGCCTGTTCAGTTACGTCACTGTCTCGAGATGGCCAAACAGAGTATAGTACTATGTTGTCCAATTAAAAGACTGCAAAGGACATAATAATGACCCAAGGGCATACACTAACCTTCATATCCCTGAAAATAGGCCACATAGTCAGCAGAAGATAACATATTAGATGATTTATTACTAGCGAAATGTCACAATCACCGGTCCAAAAATGTTAAGGGATGGGAACATAATGTTTCTTATTTACTTGGCTTGTTTCCTAGTAGTAGATAGGTTGGTGTTAATGTCGGAAGAACTGTGTCCTTTGGTGATGTATCCACTTGTAAAATCTCTAGATATCTGAACATAAAAATACATACACACAAAGTCAGGTTTAGAAAAGTGTTAGAGGGGCATTGAGAGATTGCAGAGAAAAATTAAATTTGGAATAAATGAATTGCTTCAATGTATATTTCGAACGGTTATAATTGACCAATAGGTATGTTTTACAATAGGCCAAATGAATAGCACTTCAGCGATTTTTTGCTGTTTTTCATCTGTTTCAGTCACACTAAATGTAAGGTGGGTTTTCACTGCACCTCTAGAAAAGTACAACCAGTTCTCAAATCAATTTACAATGAATGTGTAGCTGAGGTTCAAGGCTACAATTGTGTGATATTTCATAAGACTGGCTTATATAATAAGAAAGTTATGGGGTAGGAGGTAGAACTTATTGAATGGCCCTCGTAGATCGTTGATTAATAGAGACAACTCACTAGTCCATATAGTAAGATGAGGATTGGGGATGCTTCAATTGATTAATGCAGCCCATATACGTGATACCTGTCACCCCATCCTGCATGTTCAAAACCCAAGTGCGTAAATGAATGTTGCACTTTGTCTCATTCTTTTCAGTGTAGCTTTCTTCAATGGTAACCGATCTTCGTGAACAATATCTCAAATTGAAGAAGAGACATTGATTCATAATTTTGTAATTTGATATTTTTAAGTTGGAACTATTTTTTAGGTCGTCCGTAGGAAGAGACCTTATGGCAGCATCCTTCGTGTGTGTTGTCTGTCGGGGTGGGGGTGTGTCCGTCAACAATTTGGTATACACTTTTTGTTTTGTCCATTTCTTTTCCATACAATGACCAATTGCAATCAAACTTCGGTCATAGATGCAACATGGAAACCTTCATATGTTAATGAGGTCAAAGGTCACATACCAAGGTCAAAGGCCATCTGAGGTCAAGATGTAAAATTCAGTACACATTTTTTGTATTGTCCATTTCTTTTCCATACAATGACCAATTGCAACCAAACCTCTGGCATAGATGCAACATGGAAACCTTCATATATTAATGAGGTCAAAAGTCACATACCAAGGTCAAAGGTCATCTGAGGTCAACATTTAGTACACACTTTTTGTATTGTCCATTTCTTTTCCATACAATGACCAATTGCAACCAAACCTCGGTCATAGATGCAACATGGAAACCTTCATATGTTAACGAGGTCAAAGGTCACATACCAAGGTCAAAGGTCATCTGAGGTCAACATTTAGTACACACTTTTTGTATTGTCCATTTCTTTTCCATACAATGACCAATTGCAACTAGATGCAACATGGAAACCTTCATGTTAACGAGGTCAAAGGTCACATACCAAGGTCAAAGGTCATCTGAGGTTAAGATGTAAAATTGGCTGCATATGTAAAATTGATTACATTTAAACAGATGAAGTACAATTGCAACCAAACTATTCATATAAACGGACGACCTATTTGGGACCGCTGTCCCTATTTTTTAGAGTTATAAGAGTAGTTAATACCTGGTAAGTTACTTTAAATCAAGACCCTAGTTACGCTACTGGGGAGTTATCTTCCCAGGTTGATGTTCATTTTGAACTTACTTCTTTTGAAATTCCCCGAGTATATCCTCATGATTTGGGTTTTCCCTATGGTAGTTCTGGTAGGCCGAAGTACTTTGTATGTAGCCTGCCAAGTTGGCTAGACTAACTTGGCCTTTAGCTGTCACTGTATGCCTGGTTTTGATGAAATGGGAAAAAAAGATGTCATTCAATAAGGCAAAAACATAGGTGTAAAGAACAAAACAACGCACAAAGCAGTATTACAGTTCCAGACTGTATTATAACCATGCATGAATGTTTGGAAGCCATATGCACACACAGGGTAGTGATAGGAACCATTCTGGCTTCTCCCTTATATCTCGATGGGTGACATACCTTTCATGACTCTTGTATGGAAAGTTGAGTTGACACATGTAGTCATGTAAAGCGGCTCTATCATGGTACCTCATACCGTGCCGCCAGTATGGCTTCAGTATTCCATAGTTAACCTGAGAGGTGGAATAATCAAAACGTTGCATCGTTGCTTAAAGGACTGTTGTGAAAGCTGCATGTGCATTTACCATCAAAGCTTCCTGTCTGCAGATACAGTATTGCCACTTCGTCCAATGTAATTTCGTCCATTAACCAGTTCGTCCAATGCCATTTCATTCAATAGCCACTTGGTCCAATAGCCCCTTGGTCCAATAGCCACTTGGTCCAATAGCCCCTTGGTCCAATAGCCACTTAATCCAATAGCCACTTGGTCCAATGTCATTTCGTCCAATAGCCACTTCGTCCAATGTCACTTCGTCCAATAGCCACTTTGTCCAATAGCCATTTTGTCCCTTCCAACTTCGTCCAATAGCCATTTAGTCCAATGCCATTTAGTCCAATAGTCACTTCTGCCAATGCCATTTTGTCCCATGCCATTTCGTCCAATAATCACTTCGTCCAATAGCCATTTGGTCCAATAGCCATTTGGTCCAATAGCCATTTGGTCCAATAGCCATTTGGTCCAATAGCCATTTGGACCAATAGCCATTTGGTCCAATAGCCATTTGGTCCAATAGCCATTTGGTCCAATAACCACTTTGTCCAATAGCCATTTTGTCCAATAACCACTTCGTCCAATAGCCATTTGTTCAAATGCTTTGAACTTTGTGTGCTTGAAACGAAATTGACTTTTGGCAGCTCGAGAGTTACCCCCTCCCTGCATCGAGCTGGTTCCTAATTTTGAATACAATTCATTCCTTCAAAATAAATAGTCGGGTTCCAAAGTGAACGTGTGACGACCAGGGAGTCTATGTGTGGGGTGACGGGCAATTCGCCTTCGAATGCTCACAAATCGTTCCCGAAAATGAATTGGCCGGGCGAAAAAAATGCACCAATTTGACAAAAATTGCCCCCGTAAAGTAAACAATAAAAACATTGAAAATTAAGGACGCTTAAACACTACAGGCCTACGAATATTCATTTTATAGTTGTGAAGATTGGGTTCTTTTTAAAGTTCCACAACTCAGAACACCATAAAATCTAAAATGTCCAAGTTGTATTTCTATATCGTTCCATTCGTTTGTTGTAATAGCGCAGTACAGACAAATTTAACTTTTCCCTAGCACATGGTAATTTAAAAGGGAGTAAAAAAACATAACATTTTGCGTGCAAAAACAGCAACCATCTTGTCTGATCATATCATGGGCTCGTACTTTGGGGTGCGTGGGTGGTGGGTGGTGGGTGGCCGATTGCATGGCACATAAATCCTTATGTGAGATAAAAAATAATCATGATAATAACTAGTTACGAAAATAATAATAATCAGTATTTATATAGCGCCTTTTCCAAAGGATCAAAGCACTGTAATTTTGCTGCTGGTGAATCATACTAAACAATGCAACATCCAGGCAGCAGCTAAATCAGTGCCAAGTTGTGACATAAACATACAAGAACAACATCCATCATTTTTCAATGCAGCTCCCCAAATACCATTGGGTCAAGGAAGTTTTTGATAACCGAAGCATCTTTGAATGGATGGACTAATATCCCAAGTTATCACTGCGTGGTAACGGTGAATGGTATTCATTCGCGCCAATCTGGTGACGCCGGGCCAGAGTCAAGTACATGTACTATCAAATCGGAATCTATAATAATACGAACATGTGCGTACAGTAATTCATGAATAATGCATGTATAATGAGGTGGTAATGGAAAATGAATATTCACCGCATGTGCTATGTTAATCGCTGGGTAATTAAAAAAGGTTCTGCAACTAACCACACAAAGGTATGGTATTTTGACCAAAGCAGGTGTGGGAAAGTATTATTGGGCATTATTTTATTGATAATGGTCATGGGACTCATTAGGACAGAAGGGCAGTGTAAAGTTTTTGTTTAATACATCAAAACACCTTAATCAGAAAGTGCCCCCAAAAAAGTCAAAATCATAGCCCATGAAATTACGGGGGTGTCTTTTTTCTATAAAAAGTATTTCGAGGGCTGTATAGCCTACATCAACAAAGTTCGCCGTTTTGCCCTGCTATAACATCTAAAAGGGTACTGTAAAACGGGGTGAATAGAGACATGGGGTGAATTGGAACAAAAATGGGAAAGGTTTTTAAATGTCACCCGGCCAGTTTGTGTACCGTAAAACGGGGTGAATAGGGACATGGGGCCCAATGTCCCTATTCACCCTGTTTTACGGGTATGGACGAAATGGCTATTGGACAAAATGGCAATGGACCAAATGGCTATTGGACCACATGGCTATTGGATGAAGTGGGAATGGACAAAGTGGCTATTGGACAAAGTGGGAATGGACAAAGTGGTTACTGGACCAAGTGGTAATGGACGAAGTGGCAAATTAGTTGTAAAATTGACACCTCTAACCCCCCCCCCCCCCCCCCCCCCCCACCCCCCGCTTGTCATTTTCTTACTCTACGGCAAATCAAAAAGTTACATGAAAAACCTGGCTACGCCACTGGGTCGGACTGGTGTTCACCGGGAAAAAATACCCTTTGCCCCCCCCTGACAAGTGACCCTGGCTACGCTACTGCCAACTGGGATTGGACAAAATGGGTATGGACGAACTGGCTAATGGCCAAACTTGCTAATGGACGAAGTGGCAATGGGCCCTCTAAATTATCTTATCGATCAGTCAGTCTTTATCAATAGAATGATGGATGGATGAATCCAGATCATCTCTAAACTTTAACCATTTCTTTGTTTTTTGTTCATTGCCAATCTTGTTTTTCAGCACATACCACAGAATTATTGCAGACAAATGTGCTTTAGGTCACAGGTATTCACCAATTACAAAATAGAATAGTGTTTACCATGACAACCATACCAAATACTTCATTCCATCAATGAGATGACTTTGTATGCCTGCGACCTAGAAATAGCGTGATCACACCCCCGAGTAATTCTGTTATACCCTTCACAGGGGTATTCATAGTGCGTGATTTTTAAGAATGACGCATACTAACCGATGTTGGTATGGAGGGTATAACAGAATTATGCCCACACCCCTATATGTTATTAGGAGTGGGCTATGGAAGGTCATATAGTTTCAGAACATGCTTGCTACTTGACTTTTTGATTACTTTATGCGTATTGCAGGGATAGCACTGGATCAAAAATGTGAGAGGTCCCATGAAATTTGTCAGGACCCTGTAGGACTTCAAAACACAAATGTAAGGGGTCCCCCAAGAAATTGAGGGGTCCTGAAGTTTGGGTATTTGAAAATTTTATTACTTTTTTATGGACAGATTTAATGAATTTATATTGTATGTAAGCAAAGGATGGACATGTAATTTACAGAATTTCTTAAGGTTTCCATTTTAATACATCGTCAAAAAGGGTTCAATTGAATCCAACTATGATCATTAAATTGACCATTTTGGAGAAAATGATAAAAAACACGTTTTTTTTATCAATTTTAGGTTCTGCAAAGATAACTCAAAATATATTTTGTCAAATTTTGTCATACTAGTTTTATTATATTCCTAATACAATTCCCTAGGAATCTGTTTGTTTTTTTAGAAAATCTTTATTATTTTTGGAATTATTGACCAAAAAGTGCCAAAAATGGGTAAAAAAACGTGTTTTTTATCATGTTCTCCAAAATGGTCAATTTCATGATCATGGTTGGATTCATTGAACCCTTTTCTGCAAAAAAAGTATACTTTTATATAGATTAAATGAATAATGAAGAAGTTACTGCAGTTTACAGAGGCTATACCTGAAGGTGCACAGCCCCCTTAAATAGGGTTAAGGAAATAATGTGATCACAGATTTTCCCTACCCCTATATGTTAAATAGCAGGCCTTCTCAATTAGATTTTGTAAAGCACCACTTTTGAGATGTTAGTGATCTAGAAGCGCCACTATCCCTGCGAGCGTAGCGAGCAAAGCTTGGGGAGCGCCACCATTTGGAAGCTCATGGGTTTACCCCCTTTAAAGAGGCTAGGAGAGCTATATTTGCATGCAATAAGACGGTGGATAGACGACATCATAGAGTATGGCAACGTTACTTGGAAGAGGACAGCTCAGGACAGAGTGAAATGGAAAATTGATGAAGAGGCCTTCCTTCTGCAGTGGAGTGAAATAGGCTAGATAGAAATGGTACAAGAAATAAAGAGATGTTGATGGTAAAATGTACAAAAATGGTAGCAAATGTAGTGATAATCAATAGGCCTACTACTAATAATCATGACTTACCCCACTGCAGTTAGTTAGTGTTAGTGGCTGATGAAAATGGAGGTTTTGCATATTTTGTACATACCGTTCAAAATTTGTGTATGGAATAGTCAGTTGATGCAGGTATATGTCATGATAGTTTATACCATGTGTCCAGTATGGCTTCAAAGCCTCATAGTATAACTGCTTGAATGAAAAGATAAATATGTTACTGGTAGGTACATGGGGGGGGGGGGGGGGGGGGGGGTTCTATGGGATGTCAACACCCAATTACTTATTTTTAATCAGCCAGATGACTTTCAAAGTCTATCTCAAGGAAAACTGAACCAATACTAGGCATATGTTTGTATTTATTTCAATGCATTTCTCATGATGATTCCAAATATGGTAATAAAAGTCAATAATTGTGACATATTTGAAACATTTCATGACATTTTAGAAGACGCCTACCACGTGGGCAGTGGAACATATGTGTTGTATTTGAATGTTGTCATTTTGATATATATGAGGGGCATTCAATAAATACCTGCAACTATTGAAAATCTCTGAACCGTGACATGTGCCAATAAAATATACTTATGATACTTAAACTGAAGCCTTACCCCTTTCTCACGGAAAAATTCAAACATGTGGGTCATTTTTATCATGTAATTTCAGTACTATAAACATCATGGTCTCTGGGCACTGAAAATTGACAAGAATCAGCATCATAAATCAAGCGCCAATATTAACACTGTTAACGCATATAAACACTGCACAAAAATATAGTAACCACTTTTTTAGAGACACCCTGTGTTTAATTCCTAAGATCCTTAATAAATTTGAAAATATGGGACAAAAACGGCATTTTTTTCCTGCACATTTTGACACCTCATTTGTCACAATAGCACCAATATTGATGAAGCAGTGGCCATTTGATTACAAAGGATGCAGTTAAATTTCCAAATTTGCACTTAATGCATGCCATAAACTTGTCTTTCAAATTTCCCGCCACTGTCACATTTAATTCCCTAACCAGTGCCCTGAGATCACGGTATTCACAGTGCTGAAATGTAATGATATAAATGACCTACGTGCTCGAGATTTTATGTGAGAAAAGAGTAAGACTTATGGTTTAAGTATCATAAGTTTATTTTACTGACACGTGTCACGGTTCAGAGATGTTCGATGGTTGCAGGTATTTATTGAATGCCCCTCGTAAGTGGCCAACCCACACCCGCCCTAAAGGCAGGCACTTATGTTTAATAGTTGTAAGCATCCATGTGAACAGGTGCTTAAAAACAACCCTTTTTATTGTAGATTCGCAAAGAAGAAAAAGTTACCATAAGGCGACCAAAAACACTCCCAGTTATACAGGCATGACTGACCTTTTTTTTAGAAATTGGTGAAAAAATATTTCCATGTGCAAATGAATACTGACCAAAAAATTGTTTGGGTTGTCGAAAGAAAAAAAATCATTTTTTTACAGATTATTTTGATTTCTTACAGTCATTTTGAAAAGAAAATAGCTAGACCTACCCCAGCCACGTGAGAGGTCTGTTTGCTCGTAGAACAGAAGTTTGTTCCTGTTGCCTGAATAAGGATTTTGCTTGATAAAATCATACCCTTTATAAAGAGGGGTTCAAGATGTACATGTAATTTGAATCAAAATGGTCATGCATTTTCTTTACCTGAATTATGTTGCACAAATGTGAGGTGGTCTACCGAAACCAAACGGAATTAGGCACAGCTCCAAACTGAGAAGTAGCCCAAAAACCAATTGGGAGTGATTTTGGGGGAATTTGAGTTTCTTGTAAATAATTAAGCTTCAGAGTGTTTATAACATTATTGTGAAAGTTTCAGATTAACAAAAAATGCAATTTTTATTTTTTATTTTTTTAAAAGTACATTGTAAGGGAGCGTTCATAAATACTCTGGTGGGGGGGGGGGGGGGGCAATTCAGGGGGATCAAAAAAATAATAAGCCTCAAAAGGGGGGATGAAACAGAATAAGTTGCCAATAAGGGGGGATCAAACAAATTACTAATGTAAAAAAGCCGCAAACATTTTTTTGCCAAAATGTATCCCAATCATGACAGAATTAGTGTAAAGAAACAATTTTGCACCATTAAATTTATAAAAATATAGTCACATGTAAATTATCAAACATAAAACATATGCCTTCAAAGATTAACTTGAGCTCTATGAAAAATAAGTATAAAGTAGCAAATGTTGCATGGGCCTCCATACATTTACTTTAGTTTTAAAAAGATTTTATGAAGGCAAGCCTCAATCATAGCAAATAGTAAGTGTAAAGTAGCAAATTTGTCTTGCGCTATGCGCGCCTGTTAAGGTATCAGGTCAGAAACCTACATCTCTAAGGGGCCGCTGCTCCCTTAACCTCTGCCAGGCCTTGGCCCCTGGATGCCACCAGGGCTCTTAAGCAGGCCCCTGGACCCTACGCCGATTTGGTCAGTGCCCCCCGGGCAAGCCTTCTGGCTACGCCTATGTTTAAAGGCTGTTGGAAGTATATTTAAAATAACTCAGTCATAATCCGTTATTACCCCACCAAACATAACAGAAGTGTGGTTTGGCATAGGGGGGGGGGGATCAAAATAAATTTCAGACCCTGAAAGGGGGGGATCAATAAAAATAAGACTTTCTCGAAGGGGGGGGGGATCTATTTTTTTTAATGTCCGGGATACCAATTTGCCCACCCACTCCCACCAAAGTATTTATGAACGCTCCCTAAGTACATTGTAATTACATCTTTAACCCTAACCCAGCTGAATCTCACTAAATATCACTGCCAGAAACTATCTCCACGCACGTGCTGCTGCATTGCCTCGATGACGTCACCTACCGCAGGCATATGTGGGCAGGAAGTTACTGCCCACATATATGCGCTGGGAGTTTAGCTAAGTTGGTAGAGGGACAGACTGGGGTGGGGATGGTCCCGCAATCGAATCTCGGGGGTGCTGGGTGATTTTTTGGGTTAAAAAATAGTACTTTTTCCCCCTTCCCCGATACGCACAAAAACATAGCCGTACCGGTTAGGGTTAAAGGACAGGGCAATATCTCAGTTTGGGGTTTTCATAAAGACAAACTTGAAAATGATTTAACACCGCTTTGGGAAGTCCGATTAATAAAAAAAAACCATTGTAAAGCACAAAAACATAGCCGTACCGGACAGGGCAATATCTCAGTTTGGAGTTTTCATAAAGTCGAACTTGAAAATGATTTAACACCGCTTTGGGAAATCCGATTAAAAAAAAGAAGTACCATTGTAAAGCTGAAGATCTCTACTCTTATAATCAATTACTAATTCGATTTTGATATCTTGCCCAATTGTGTCTGGTTTCGGTAGAACACGTCACAAATGTTCTTATCTTTGATACCCCCTGTGTTCATATGAATGCTTACAACATATTATTCAAGTGAACCCGCCTAACATGGTAAAAAACAACTTACACTGTCAAATAAGTCATTGAGTTTATCTGTAGTTGCCTGATCATCGTGCTGCCCACGGTTTACATCGCTCGTGAATATCGCCAGACATCCTGTTTTGGGCTTCAACACTCGATCGGCTTCACGACAAAAGGCTTCAAAATCAAACCAGTGGACGGCTTGGATACAAGTGAGAAGGTCCACTGAATTGTCATCAATGGGAAGACTTTCAGCAGTTCCACATCTAGAGACAAATATGGAGTAAGAAATGTTTGTTATGGTTTTTAAAAAACATACAAGAATTTATACCCATGTTTCCCAATTCTACAAGATCGGAAGCTACATCCCCTCTATAAAATTGGCTTTTTAATACAGTCGTACCCATTAGTATGGACCGACACAGTCATAATTGTCATGGTTGAAAAAGGCAGAGCAGATTCAAGTCTTTTAAAAAGACACTATAAATTCTCTGAGAATGCTGAGAATTGTTGATGAAAATATACGATGTAGAATTAAATTCATCTCAAAGCTCTATGTACTAAATGGAGCTGGTAGATTATAGCGCGGATCAACATGAGCACTTTTGTCACGGTTGAAAAATGCAAGGCCCTGAATCTGTGTTTTGGTTCATGTGATGCATACATTATAAGAAGAAATACCTTCAGATGGAATACAACACAACAGAGTGTTGTTTTTAAAAGAAACAATAAATTACTGTCATTGTTATAAATTCAATAAGGTGTGATCAATAAATTTGACCAATAAGCGAGATGACATGTTTGCAGGGCCGTAAGACACTTTTTTCAAAATGTGCACCATTTTTTTGCACGATCGAGGTACATTTTGGCTCTAATCAAGCTTGTAGCAAAGAATATTGCATTTTTTCATCTGTGTACAAATTTTCCGGGGAAGATTTTCAAAGGGGGGGGGGGGGGGGGGGGGGCGATCGCCACCATCGCCCCCCTTCTTACGGGCCTGGTTTGTATACTGTAAAAGTGGTAATATTCGTGCAATTAAATTTGCGCGCTTTGCTGATTTTCAGCCATTTCGCTCGTTTTTAAATTCACGATTTGATAGCTCATTATATAGACTTATACACAAAATAAATATATTTGCGTGTTTTTATTTTCGTGTCACATACCGCCCTAACATATTATAACTCACTGAGATATACCAACAACATTTTGAAGCACCAGCCGGGAATTGAACTCGGGCCCTCCGATCAAATGTTGAACGCGCCAATGTGTATAGACCAAAAGGGGACTCCATGTCAGGTCTATGCCCCCTCTATACAAGGCAAGTCCTCATGCCTTAAATTCAGCTCCTTGATACAAAGGTACATAAATAAATAGGCTCTAATCGGTGGGCCTGCCCGGGTGTGAGAAACACCAGGGGCCACCGCTGCCACCAATTTTGTCATGTACCGCCCTGAGATATACCAGCAACATTTCGGAGCACCAGTCGGGAATTTAACCCGGCCCCTCCGATCAAATGTTGAGCGTGCCAGTGTATAGACAAAAAGAGGACTTCCCCGTCAGGTCTATGACACTAACACACTTATATCTTGTGACATTCGCGGTAGCTGCTTGGAGCATCAAAAGAGCGAACATTAATGTAGCACGAAAATGTCCACATTTACAGTACATAGATAATCCATACCGATATTCAACATTTTCTGCTTTAGTAGCCTTCCTTGCTTCTTCAAGTTGTGCGTCACTGATATCTATCCCAATAACCCGATGGAAGTGTTGGGCCAAGAGGAGAGTGCCTTGTCCACTGCCACAAGCAACATCAACAACTGTAGACTTTGAACCACCATCTGTGTCTCTCTGAAAGTAGTAATGAACTATTGAGACATTGTATTGAAAATATTATCATATCATGTATTATGAATATGAATGAGAGTTAAAGTGCATTAATAGTAAATTTTGCCAACAATTAATCTTTTAAAATCCTGGGTGACTTAGTATCATATTGGATGTATCAGAGCAGGCCATTCAGTAAAATATAACCCTAAATAAAATACTATGTTCAAGAATTAGGTGAGTACCAAATAAATAGTAAATTATCTGCGAAAGACAACATTTGGACAATGTGGAGGGCATAATCTGTTTTGGTATGGTTCCACTTTACATTACCAGATGCGCAATGACCCTCAGAGTCAGAGGGTCATGAAAGGATGAAGGGGCACTAAGAGATACATTGGTGCTTCCTCAATTTTCATGGAAATCAGGTTTTGTTGCACCAATGTATTACTTACTTGTAGGCATATACTAACTACCATCTGAAATTTGCTGTCTATATATCGTGTAATTTCATGATTTGGTCATTTCGATGTAGATCATATCAAAGTTATCAGTCACCACTCGCCACATAAATGGCTTCAACCGAATTTCTATCTAGCACCATCATTCAACTCTTTCCCCATAAATTATTATACTTCAAGGTTCTTTCGTAGCCTACCGTATCTATAGAAACAATTCATTTTTTTCCAAATTTCCTCTCAAATTTCCTCTCTGCAATTTCTCAGTGCTACATAGCTATGGACTGGTATTTAATTAGCTCGTTCACGTAGCGTAGTGTTGTCGTTCCTCCCACAAATGGAGAGTAGATCAGATCACGTATATATCGGAACGAGTCTGAGCTGAGCCACCTCGGACTAGTATTTAATGTGAAACAAAATTTGCCCATGTGCATAAAATTCAATATAACAACAAAAACACACACACAAAACATGACCCCTGTCCTATGATTTGACTATCAGGAATCAGTCATGGCCCCTTTAAATTAAAGTTTAAAATTAACCATTCATGATTCAACTTCTTCAACATGTTCAAGTTCAAGAGAGAACCTACTGGGCTACTTTACTTCATCATCATATAAAGTCTCTGAAACATGCCTCTTTCTTTGCAACCAAGGGGGTACAATTTACGGGTTAGTAACCCCGTAGTAAACACGACATTTCCTCGTGAAAGGTAACCGTAGGTTAATAAGCCTACCTTTTTCGAAACATAATCCACGGTCATCTTGATAACTTTTTCATTAGGCCTGGCCCGGTACTTTTTGTACAAAGCTGCATGGTCAGGCTCTTGAAATCCTCCTCCTACCCTTCTGACCGCACAACTGTTAACTGTAGATTGCAATAGCTTTTTGTGGAGATGACATAGCCTAACTATTTGGGTAGAGAGCATAATTAACCTTGTAATATTATACAATAAAGTTTAAAACCAACTTTAAAACCTGGCCAAAAGCTAGACAAAACTGGAGTATTGCGATGCGATGGGGATTTCACAGAATTTGTTGGTATTTGCAGCCTGTCGTACCAATCCCTCGCACTCCCAGATAGCATAGTGGCAGATAAGAATCAGTACTAGATTTAAGCAAATCTCAAGGTCTGTATAGTATTATACACATGTAGTCTTTGTCTGTCTTTCCGTCTCATCTCAGTTAGGTGATGAGGCCGGGATGAGGCAAAAAGGTAAAGGAAAGGGACAGAAAGGAGAGAGGAAGACAGACAAATTAGTTGGTCATTTTCTTACTCGACGGCATCAAAAAGTTACACTGATAAACCTGGCTACGCACGAAAAAAATACCCTCCCCCCACCCATGACAAGTGACCCTGGCTACGCCACTGGTGATAGGCCAGCCAAGACAACATTACAATATTGGCGGGAATATTAGCCCAATATTGATGTTTCATTGGCCCAATATGATTGGCTTACAATGTATTGGCGCAATATTATTTGCTCATTGGCCCAAGATTGGCATTGGCACTCGCCAATCCCGGGGGGGGGGGGGGGGGGGGGGCATTGACATTAGAAAAGGGTATAGGTATGTGCCGCGCTGAAGACCCCTTTTTTACCCTCTGCTGCTAGCTCTTTTGACCCCTTTTGAGCCTGTATCAGTTCTTAAGACCCCAATTTTATTGAAAATTCAAAAATCGCGAGATTTTGCGTTCCAAATCCCCAATTCTTCGAAAATTTTGTGTTCTAAAACCAAAAAATATTGACAATTTGCGTTCTTGGTAATCAAAATTGTACTATAGGCCAGTTCTCAAGACTATTTTTTGGAAAAATTGAAATCAGTTCCTGGGACCCTATTTTCGTCATAAAATCCACTCAGTTCAGTGCTGTATATACCCCCTTTTTGAGACCCTGCGCGGCACACCCCTACCCCAAAAAAGTTGAGTGCCCCCCCCCCCCCCGGGTCGCCAATATTGGGCGATCTTGGAGAAATATTTGGAAGAAGAATTCTACATTCTTTTATTTCCCCCATAAGAAGAGTGAGCGGATCCCGGGCCAACCCGTGGACAGGACCAACTTTACACAGCGCGAAATCCGAAATAATCGACATGTTTCCCACTAGAGGCAAGATGTACTGGGAACCGTCTTTTTATACCCGAGATCTTTCCCCACAGCGGAAAGTGCCCCTTTCCACGGTATTTTTGTTTGCGAAGACACAGAAGGTGGCGTCCTACTACCACTCCACAAAACGGGTAACAGCCATAGTCACAGTAGTGGCCATAAAAGAAATGTACAATGTATGTTGGTGTCCATTGAGTATAGAACCGAGTAGACAGGCCCATTTTATTATGGCTTATGTCAGTGTCGTGAGATGATGACGCCCTCTATACCATGTATACTGAAATTGAATGTATACTTTGCCCCGCACTTGTGAAACATTGACGAAGCTATAGGTACTTGAACTCTTGCCCTGTGGCTATGTCTTTCTGGGTTAAACCGTCTCATCGCTTTAAGTTGAACTCATGAACTTCCCTCATTTTGTCATCGAGTGGTGATGGTGCAGTGAATAAAATGTGTTTGTCTGCTATTAATGCTTACTTATCTTTGGCAATTTAGCGACAACAGTAGATCCATGTAAAATAATGGATTAAAGGAAATAGTGCCTGTAATCTGTTAGCAGCATCGTTTCATGTGTGTGTCTGCAAATGCTTAACCCATTGGTCATGTTGGATATACATAATGAATTTGTCCATCCTTGTGTACTATGTTTTTTGTAAACTTCGTATTAGTGCTCACACGTTGATGATCGAGAAGGGTCGCTATACTCTTACCCTAAAATTCCTCCTGAAAATAGGATATGTACAATTTGCGACTTACAAGAAACAGAAAATGAATTTCATTTTATAATGAGATGTAAAGCTTATACTCACCTGCGTGGAGAACTTCTTTCTCATATGAATGATACTTTTAACACTGATAATTTTTCTGATAATGATTATTTCTTGAAAATAATGAGTGCTACTGATTTTGATAATGTAAAAATAGTTTCAAATTTTGTTTCTGCCGCTTTTGATATTCGTTCTAATATTGTAGTATAATTATTTACATGTTCTTTGTGTGCTATTGTTGTTACTTTGATCATACCTATATGTTGGGTGTATATCAATAAATTTGGCCTTTTGGTCATACTAAACTGTATGTATAATTAATCCCTGGGTGTAACCCAAATGATATATGTTACTATGGAAACACTTGAATTGCATGCATACAATGTCTTATACATAGTACATGTAGTGTGCATGCATTTGTAGATAGTTGGCCATTAAAAATTCACACGCTGTTAATATGCTACATAAAAGAACATAATTAAATTAGTCTAATTCCAAAGTTTGAGTGGACATATTTCCATAGTTCTCATTTTAGAAGCGAAAGTTCACCGTACAATTTGCCCATAGTGTTGTACACAAATGAATTGGTGGTAACCATCTATCTCCGTAAATTCAATACTTTTTCGCTAAAATATCTTCTAAATCTTTTGGGCTTAGAATTTTGCATTGGTGATAAGACAAATATGGGCTATCTTCTGAGTAATCAAAATCACAGTTTTGATGAAATCCATGGTGGGAAAAAAGTGATCATACCAACAACCTTTTGAACTTACTAATACCAGCGTGTCGTTGCTCTAACAATTACATTGTGACTTCCGATACAAATAATAATTTCCAGTGGGACTGTTTCTTGAATAAAAAATAAATATGATCATCTATGGTCTAAATTCATAAACAAACTGTCATTGATCAGTTAGATCAATGGTTGTCAATAGTTAGAAGAAAGTCTGCTATGTGTTAAAAAGGTGAAAGGTTGATGAAATGAACTTAAATTGTTTATGCTCACCATCACTCAGCCAGAAATGAATGTTATTGTTACACTATAATAATATTAATAACTATAAATGCATTGATATTTAGGCCATAAGACGCATGACATCTTTGTATTAAACACGTTTTTTTTCATGAATGATACGGGCTGCGGGTTATGGGTATCAATTATTACTCATAGATCTATTTTCATATGATTTTGTGGGTTATTTTTACGTTGTCAATACTTTTAGAAAATGATCTTGATGTACCCAAACACCGGCATACGTGTGTGCAACTTACATAGCCTATACAGTTGCCACACGTCATGTTTCAGTCTGTGATGTATTAAGCCATAGGTTAAACCAGGTCAGGTAAGGTATGCCATGTGCATGATTATTGGGCCGTGCTGTGACCGCGTATACTACAAGCTACATGTACATGACTTGTATAGTCATAATAGTAGCCCGTATAAATTTTTAGCAAAGTAGTTACTAATTTCTTATAAGTAAATGGTAGACAGATTATTAAATGGTCGAATGGTTATTCATAAAAACCCGTGACCACACTGGTCATTCCAAAATGTAATCTTTGAAAAACAAATCAAAATTATCCAGAGGTTGCTTCAATGTCGTCTCATTATCTGTGTGCGACAAACACGACATTTGCAGAGACTATAGCCCGTATTCATTAGAATAGCTAAAAGTTTTTACTAATCTTTTTTCAACCATTTACTTGATTCTTTATCATAAAAACAGCAATTACTAATAAGTAAGAGCTAGAATTTTTAGCAAAATTGATTACTAATGTAAATGCTAGTTTGGTTGAAAGGTTATTCATAAAACCCCATGACCACAAGCATATACTTGTGTTTTTACAAGCACCTCCATTTAAAGCTTGTCGTTTTGGCAACACAGTCATATCACTCCTGCGTGTGCTGAGAGGACAGCCCAAACTGTTTTTAACCATGTTAACTCCATGTTTGACTATATAAAAGTCAATTCTTCAAGTTTACAACATATCCAGAACATTGTTTTCAAGCTTGACTATGAAATGTGGCAGTGCCTTGCAGAAACATTTTTTGCAGAAATATAATGAGACTTGTGTGAAGCCAGATCTTTGATAGTTTTCACTCTCTCTTTTTTATCTTTACGACATAACAAATAAATGTTTCTGATTTTGTCTACTAAAGTTATGGCATTCCTATATTTAGAATTTTAAATGTGTTAGAGAAATATATACAATATAAATTATCTAACATTTAGTGTTAATGACATGACAACATGTCACACAAAATGGACTATAATGACCGATGACATATTTGTCACAAAGAATGAACCATAATGACATGATAACATATTTGTCACACAGAATGAACCATAACGACATAATAACATATTATTTGTCACGCAATTTTTTTAATTTCTTTTTTTAACTCTGAAATGTCCCCGAAATGTCAAGTCTGCCGACGAATTTAGATAGATAGATGCACACGTCCGACAATGTAGTAAGGAATGATTTAAGGGCCGAATGTAAGATTTTAATTTTAGGCCCTGAAAACTCAATGTTATGTTTCCAAAACACAATGAGGCAACTATTTCATTATTCATTGTTCCTCATCATGCTCATTGGGACGGTATTTCATTATTTACAAATTAACGGTGATTTTGTTGTCATTGATTTCATCACCATTTAACTCCTAATCATGCTAATGAGGTATGGGAAGATGCCGCGAAAATCGTTCTCCTTGGCATGCCACTTAAGCTTGGATAGGGTTATATCATTTTGTTAGAACTGGGAGTTTACATTAAAAAGTTCTTGCGTTTAGGAATTACATGCAATTAAATATTTAGCCATCACCGATGCGCAAATGTTATGGACGGTTAACATCGACTTGCATTAAAGGTAACCAAAACTACTTCGTTAGATTCAATTCGTATGTCATGGGTCAATCATTGCATACAGGATCCTGAGCAAAAAGTAATAATTGATAGCAGGTAACTTCAGTACATTTCGGAGATGAACCGTCTGAAAAATGAGTGAAATTAGACATGTTAGAGGGGGAAATAATCTTCTGGACTAATATACAACTTTGTTTGGTTAATGTTCATAATTCAGTCTTCACTTTTGAGGGGTTATTGCACATCGATATACATCAGCAGTCTTAGGGATAATGAATTTATTTCGTTACGGCCGGTGAAAGACATTTAGCAGGTAAAAGGAGAGTTTTCAATACATTTTAGAGATAAAACTTGTGGAAACAAGTGTGAAATAAGAGAGGGGAATAATATTATTTGGTTACCGGTAACGGGAAAAAAACGGCCAATAGGCTAAAGGGGCAAAAAACCCTAGACCCCCCTTAAAGTTAAGTTAAGAAGTAAATTTCTAAACATAAAATACTTTTATACTCAATGTTTCTATAAGACTAATTGATTCATCAGATTAATTAAATGTATAGGTATAATAATATATTATGTATATTTTTATCAAACATGTCAAAAGGATACCGAAATGATCTATACAAAGTATCTACACAATTTTGCAGTTTTGAATGTGGTGTTTATATATTTCAGTATAAAGGTTTATATTGATATAGCTCTATTATGCTGTATATGATTTGTATATAACAGGTTCTGATTTACTTTGGGATTATATTATTTGCAGTTATTTTGATATTGGCTAGCCAAAATGAACAGAATACGTTGAAGTCTACATTTTTGTGTTGCCAATTGGTAACTTTTTAATCAAAAGCTGCTATTTGGCAGCTTTTAAAGATATTTTTAATTTGGCCAACCAAATCTAAACTCAAATAATGTGAGACATGATTTTGGCAAGCCAAAATAACAAAATAAACAAAGCTGCCAATTGGTAGCTTTATTGGCAGCTTTAAAATGTTGCCAATTGGCAGCTTTTGACAGAAGCTGCCAATTTGCAAGATTAAAACAGAGATTTCAACGATTTTTCTTACTTTGGCCAGCCAAAGTCGAAATATAACCAAATAATAAAATCCCGAAGTCTTTCAGAACCTGTTAGTGTTATACATGTTTTGTAAAATTTTGACAATCCTGGAAAAATGTCATTGGAACGATTTGGCATATAGTATACCAATAGTCACTTGATTATATTCGTGATACAAGGATGATATCCTGTACAGATTGAAATGTAATGTATACTGATATTGTTTAACCTCCCCCCTTCCCCTCAATCATTGTGGGAACAATCAAGTTATTTTATGTATTTTAGCCTCTTTGTACTCAATATTACAGCTAATATTTTACAAACACGCAAGTGCATGGTCATGATGGTTAGTACGCAGGAAACAATGCAATATTGATTAATTTAGATGGTCCATTTAATTTAGATATTTGGCATGTTTTCGCCGGCCTCTCCGGTTTCCTCCTGCTTTCAAAGTTGGTGTTTAGTGATCATAACCCATTTTCCTAGGAGAAATTGGGGAGCAGCTGTGATCAAAGGGGCATATCACAATCTAAGTGCTTTTAGCATCGTTGCTCCTGCTAACAGACAACATGGCTAGTTGAAACGACATGATTACGACGATTTATCAGTAGCGAATTTACAGCTCTTTAAGACCTTGTTGCAAGCGCTATAAAAATTGATTATTTTCATTAATATTATATATATGTAACAAGTGCTACTTTTCAAAGGGGTTAATTACGTTATAAACAACATCTAAAGTATACAAACAATTTTATAAATTATATGTGTCCATATTACTATATTGGATTCATTCGTTCTTCAGTAGACACAGTAGATTAGTTTTCAACAAGTTATGAGCTGTAGGTAGCATAGTATTACACGAACACCAAATTGGCCAGAACAATACGCCAAGTGATTACAAAAATACTGTTCGCCTACAATTAAACCATTCAATTTTCAGTAGATATATGTTTTCATGGCACATTTTGACTGTAGAGGCGTAAACCATGCCCTTAGTGTTATATATCAAAAGAGTAATCGATTGTTAAAAAATTTGTTGGTCCCCTTAAATCGGAAATAACCTTTCTTTGTTTCTGGGCATAATTGCATTATTCAAAACACATCACCCTCTGGCACACTTATTGAAAATGAGCCAATGACAGTATAATGATATAAGACTCACCTCATTAGATAATATAATCACCAAAATGTATATATTGTTATGCAAACACATCCGTTAATACCTTGTCGGAAGGAATGTGTACACCCTGAGTGCCGGTTCAAAAACCTGAACATGTCTTTATCTATACGCATTCACAATTTACATTTGCACACGTCATTTCATGTCAATAACAACCACATTTAATTAGTATCCCTAAAATACTTAATGTTATTCATAAAATATTAATTAATTATTGTTTAAACAAAATACGTAACTTTAAATAGGAACATTTTAACACGCATTGTTCTTGGCTATCTACTGAGGATAGCAGATGTCGTGAATGAAAGTCACACACACAACGTGTCATTACAACATGTGTTGGTTGGGAAAAGGCATTATTCTGTTTTCCTTAAACATGTTAAATAGCTGTATACCATATTGTATTGCTATCTTCAGTAGAAAGCTGTATACATTATTGATTGGCATCTTAATTCTGTAGACAGCTGTATAAAAACCTGTATTGGTATCTTCAGTAGATAAATCCGACAAACTATACTTATTTGACCTTTAGATGACCTTGGAATGACCTTCAAAAATTTGTCATCATTTAATATGTCCACATACCAAGTTTCATGGAAATCCGACAAACTATACTAATTTGACCTTTAGGTGACCCCAGATGACCTTCAAATGACCTTCCATTACGCTCAAAATCTTATCAGGTTGAAAACACTCTAGCCCGCTTCCACCCATGAAGTTTCATTACTTTAGCGTATACCGTACTTGAGATGAGCTGTTCACAAGAAATTTTAGGGTTTTCGCATAAATTATGCAAATTAGCTACTTAAAATAAGTATATCACGCTCAAAATCTAATCAGGTCGAGAACACCTTACCCCGCAACCACCCATGAAGTTTCATCCCTTTAGCACATACCGAAGTTGAGATAAGCTGTTCACAAGAAATGCACACACACAGACGCCATAGTGATCACTAAGTCTCTTTCAGTACATGTTCTGAGGCGAGACAAAAATACTGTTTGCCTACAATTAAACCATTCAATTTTCAGTAGATATATGTTTTCATGGTACATTTTGACTGTAGAGGCGTAAACCATGTCCTTCATGTCCTTAGTGTTATATATCAAAAGAGTAATCGATTGTTAAAAAGTTTGTTGGTCCCCTTAAATCGGAAATAACCTTTCTTTGTTTCTGGGCCTAATTGCATTATTCAAAACACATCACCCTCTGGCACACTTATTGAAAATGAGCCAATGACAGTATAATGATATAAGACTCACCTCATTAGATAATATAATCACCAAAATGTATATATTGTTATGCAAACACATCCGTTAATACCTTGTCGGAAGGAATGTGTACACCCTGAGTGCCGGTTCAAAAACCTGAACATGTCTTTATTTCTATACGCATTCACAATTTACATTTGCACACGTCATTTCATGTCAATAACAACCACATTTAATTAGTATCCCTAAAATACTTAATGTTATTCATAAAATATTAATTAATTATTGTTTAAACAAAATACGTAACTTTAAATAGGAACATTTTAACACGCATTGTTCTTGGCTATCTACTGAGGATAGCAGATGTCGTGAATGAAAGTCACACACACAACGTGTCATTACAACATGTGTTGGTTGGGAAAAGGCATTATTCTGTTTTCCTTAAACATGTTAAATAGCTGTATACCATATTGTATTGCTATCTTCAGTACAAAGCTGTATACATCATTGATTGGCATCTTAATTCTGTAGACAGCTGTATAAAACCCTGTATTGGTATCTTCAGTAGATAAATCCGACAAACTATACTTATTTCACCTTTAAATGACCCCGGATGACCTTGGAATGACCTTCAAAAATTTGTCATAATTTAATATGCCCACATACCAAGTTTCATGGAAATCCGACAAACTATACTAATTTGACCTTTAGGTGACCCCAGATGACCTTCAAATGACCTTCCATTACGCTCAAAATCTTATCAGGTTGAAAACACTCTAGCCCGCTTCCACCCATGAAGTTTCATCACTTTAGCGTATACCGTACTTGAGATAAGCTGTTCACAAGAAATTTTAGGGTTTTCGCATAAATTATGCAAATTAGCTACTTCAAATGATTATATCACGCTCAAAATCTAATCAGGTCGAGAACACCTCACCCCGCAACCACCCATGAAGTTTCATCCCTTTAGCACATACCGAAGTTGAGATAAGCTGTTCACAAGAAATGCACACACACCCCCACACCCCCACACCCCCCCCCCCCCCCCCACCCACACACACACAGACGCCATAGTGATCACTAAGTCTCTTTCAGTCCATGTTCTGATGCGAGACAAAAATACTGTTTGCCTACAATTAAACCATTCAATTTTCAGTAGATATATGTTTTCATGGTACATTTTGACTGTAGAGGCGTAAACCATGCCCTTAGTGTTATATATCAAAAGAGTAATCGATTGTTAAAAAATTTGTTGGTCCCCTTAAATCGGAAATAACCTTTCTTTGTTTCTGGGCATAATTGCATTATTCAAAACACATCACCCTCTGGCACACTTATTGAAAATGAGCCAATGACAGTATAATGATATAAGACTCACCTCATTAGATAATATAATCACCAAAATGTATATATTGTTATGCAAAAACATCCGTTAATACCTTGTCGGAAGGAATGTGTTCACCCTGAGTGCCGGTTCAAAAACCTGAACATGTCTTTATTTCTATACGCATTCACAATTGACATTTGCACACGTCATTTCATGTCAATAACAACCACATTTAATTAGTAACCCTAAAATACTTAATGTTATTCATAAAATATTAATTAATTATTGTTTAAAACAAAATACGTAACTTTAAATAGGAACATTTTAACACGCATTGTTCTTGGCTATCTACTGAGGATAGCAGATGTCGTGAATGAAAGTCACACACACAACGTGTCATTACAACATGTGTTGGTTGGGAAAAGGCATTATTCTGTTTTCCTTAAACATGTTAAATAGCTGTATACCATATTGTATTGCTATCTTCAGTACAAAGCTGTATACATCATTGATTGGCATCTTAATTCTGTAGACAGCTGTATAAAACCCTGTATTGGTATCTTCAGTAGATAAATCCGACAAACTATACTTATTTGACCTTTAGATGACCCCGGATGACCTTGGAATGACCTTCAAAAATTTGTCATCATTTAATATGCCCACATACCAAGTTTCATGGAAATCCGACAAACTATACTAATTTGACCTTTAGGTGACCCCAGATGACCTTCAAATGACCTTCCATTACGCTCAAAATCTTATCAGGTTGAAAACACTCTAGCCCGCTTCCACCCATGAAGTTTCATTACTTTAGCGTATACCGTACTTGAGATGAGCTGTTCACAAGAAATTTTAGGGTTTTCGCATAAATTATGCAAATTAGCTACTTAAAATGAGTATATCACGCTCAAAATCTAATCAGGTCGAGAACACCTCACCCCGCAACCACCCATAAAGTTTCATCCCTTTAGCACATACCGAAGTCGAGATAAGCTGTTCACAAGAAATGCACACACACAGACGCCATAGTGATCACTAAGTCTCTTTCAGTACATGTTCTGAGGCGAGACAAAAATACTGTTTGCCTACAATTAAACCATTCAATTTTCAGTAGATATATGTTTTCATGGTACATTTTGACTGTAGAGGCGTAAACCATGTCCTTCATGTCCTTAGTGTTATATATCAAAAGAGTAATCGATTGTTAAAAAGTTTGTTAGTCCCCTTAAATCGGAAATAACCTTTCTTTGTTTCTGGGCCTAATTGCATTATTCAAAACACATCACCCTCTGGCACACTTATTGAAAATGAGCCAATGACAGTATAATGATATAAGACTCACCTCATTAGATAATATAATCACCAAAATGTATATATTGTTATGCAAACACATCCGTTAATACCTTGTCGGAAGGAATGTGTACACCCTGAGTGCCGGTTCAAAAACCTGAACATGTCTTTATTTCTATACGCATTCACAATTTACATTTGCACACGTCATTTCATGTCAATAACAACCACATTTAATTAGTATCCCTAAAATACTTAATGTTATTCATAAAATATTAATTAATTATTGTTTAAACAAAATACGTAACTTTAAATAGGAACATTTTAACACGCATTGTTCTTGGCTATCTACTGAGGATAGCAGATGTCGTGAATGAAAGTCACACACACAACGTGTCATTACAACATGTGTTGGTTGGGAAAAGGCATTATTCTGTTTTCCTTAAACATGTTAAATAGCTGTATACCATATTGTATTGCTATCTTCAGTACAAAGCTGTATACATCATTGATTGGCATCTTAATTCTGTAGACAGCTGTATAAAACCCTGTATTGGTATCTTCAGTAGATAAATCCGACAAACTATACTTATTTGACCTTTAGATGACCCCGGATGACCTTGGAATGACCTTCAAAAATTTGTCATCATTTAATATGCCCACATACCAAGTTTCATGGAAATCCGACAAACTATACTAATTTGACCTTTAGGTGACCCCAGATGACCTTCAAATGACCTTCCATTACGCTCAAAATCTTATCAGGTTGAAAACACTCTAGCCCGCTTCCACCCATGAAGTTTCATCACTTTAGCGTATACCGTACTTGAGATAAGCTGTTCACAAGAAATTTTAGGGTTTTCGCATAAATTATGCAAATTAGCTACTTAAAATGATTATATCACGCTCAAAATCTAATCAGGTCGAGAACACCTCACCCCGCAACCACCCATGAAGTTTCATCCCTTTAGCACATACCGAAGTTGAGATAAGCTGTTCACAAGAAATGCACACACACCCCCACACCCCCCCCCCCCACCCACACACACACAGACGCCATAGTGATCACTAAGTCTCTTTCAGTACATGTTCTGATGCGAGACAAAAATACTGTTTGCCTACAATTAAACCATTCAATTTTCAGTAGATATATGTTTTCATGGTACATTTTGACTGTAGAGGCGTAAACCATGCCCTTAGTGTTATATATCAAAAGAGTAATAGATTGTTAAAAAATTTGTTGGTCCTCTTAAATCGGAAATAACCTTTCTTTGTTTCTGGGCATAATTGCATTATTCAAAACACATCACCCTCTGGCACACTTATTGAAAATGAGCCAATGACAGTATAATGATATAAGACTCACCTCATTAGATAATATAATCACCAAAATGTATATATTGTTATGCAAAAACATCCGTTAATACCTTGTCGGAAGGAATGTGTTCACCCTGAGTGCCGGTTCAAAAACCTGAACATGTCTTTATTTCTATACGCATTCACAATTGACATTTGCACACGTCATTTCATGTCAATAACAACCACATTTAATTAGTATCCCTAAAATACTTAATGTTATTCATAAAATATTAATTAATTATTGTTTAAAACAAAATACGTAACTTTAAATAGGAACATTTTAACACGCATTGTTCTTGGCTATCTACTGAGGATAGCAGATGTCGTGAATGAAAGTCACACACACAACGTGTCATTACAACATGTGTTGGTTGGGAAAAGGCATTATTCTGTTTTCCTTAAACATGTTAAATAGCTGTATACCATATTGTATTGCTATCTTCAGTACAAAGCTGTATACATCATTGATTGGCATCTTAATTCTGTAGACAGCTGTATAAAACCCTGTATTGGTATCTTCAGTAGATAAATCCGACAAACTATACTTATTTGACCTTTAGATGACCCCGGATGACCTTGGAATGATCTTCAAAAATTTGTCATCATTTAATATGCCCACATACCAAGTTTCATGGAAATCCGACAAACTATACTAATTTGACCTTTAGGTGACCCCAGATGACCTTCAAATGACCTTCCATTACGCTCAAAATCTTATCAGGTTGAAAACACTCTAGCCCGCTTCCACCCATGAAGTTTCATTACTTTAGCGTATACCGTACTTGAGATGAGCTGTTCACAAGAAATTTTAGGGTTTTCGCATAAATTATGCAAATTAGCTACTTAAAATGAGTATATCACGCTCAAAATCTAACCAGGTCGAGAACACCTCACCCCGCAACCACCCATGACGTTTCATCCCTTTAGCACATACCGAAGTTGAGATAAGCTGTTCACAAGAAATGCACACACACAGACGCCATAGTGATCACTAAGTCTCTTTCAGTACATGTTCTGAGGCGAGACAAAAATACTGTTTGCCTACAATTAAACCATTCAATTTTCTGTAGATATATGTTTTCATGGTACATTTTGACTGTAGAGGCGTAAACCATGTCCTTCATGTCCTTAGTGTTATATATCAAAAGAGTAATCGATTGTTAAAAAATTTGTTGGTCCCCTTAAATCGGAAATAACCTTTCTTTGTTTCTGGGCCTAATTGCATTATTCAAAACACATCACCCTCTGGCACACTTATTGAAAATGAGCCAATGACAG